>JAABOM020059077.1:0-99979 GCA_011800125.2 Solanum clarkiae
TGGAATTAGTTGGAGAAAGAAATCGAGGTATGTAAAGATTCCTATCTCTTGGCATGAATTAGTTAAGCTTAGTCAATACCATACGTTTGAAAAATTCCTTCCCCTTCACAATTTGGGTCCAAATATGTCCTATGTTGACTCCTTGATATTTTTTTTATAAAAATGTATTTATATTTTAACTATTGGGCATGTAGATCCCGCAAGTTGCAAAAGTGTGAAATGGGTTAAGATGTTGAAAGAATGTATTTTATTGGAGGGCGCAAATGCCTGTAACTTTCGATGAAAAGCCTAAATGGGATCTATGTTCACTCCTTGCCACTCTTATGCTAAATCTACTTCATCCCTAACTTTTGAGTCTTTAGAATCCATGAATGGTGTTCGTTTGACCGAAAGTTTAGTAGTTTGGAAAACTATGGATTCAAATTGTTCCGAAATGACTAACGCGTACAACTTACGATAGAAGTTCTAAATCTCTTTAAAAATGTTTTGAAGCCTATTCTAGAAATGTGCATAATGGGGATTAAGTAAGTTCCTTTGAAATTATCTTTATGTAGAATTTGAGCAATTTTGACAAAATTCATAAATAAATAACTTTTGGATTTCAAAAATGAATATTTTGCATATAACTAAGCTTATGGAACTAGTTTTTTTATGCATGTGATTCTCACGACTCTATTCGTGCCATTATGATCTCGTTCACTGGTTCCTGGGCCGATTACTATCGTGCGTATGTATAACTATATGTATATATGTATATATATATATTCCGAAGTAGGTTGGATACGGCGGGTCAGTTTACACATGGGCCGGCTTTGCTTAGTTTGGAGACACAAGGAGCTGGGCCTGGGATATGTTGGCATCATGACATGTAGGTGCTGGGACCCTTCGCCCCGGCTCACGTGAGTGCTTGGCCCCTTCGCCTCGGCTCACTTATCGGGCATGATGACCTCTACACATTACGATACGTGAGTGCCTGGCCCCTTCGCCTTGGCTCACCTATCCTATGACGTGATTGCTTGGCCCCTTTACCTCGGCTCGCTTATACTACAGTTGGGACTTGTGTTGGAGATTTCGGAGATTTGAAACTTCTGGTGTTATGCTGTGGTATGGCGTGAGTTGGAGGTCGCCATCGTTCCTGTCCGATATGCATTACTTTGATATTTAAATAAAGAATTATTTTGACATTTGCATGCAGGTTTGACTCATATATTTTTGTTGGGATTATTACTCTCATTTATATTTCATACTTTCTGCTTTACATATTCGGTACGTATTTTGCACTGACCCACTTCATTTGGGGGGCTGCGTTCATGCCCGCAGGTACTGACGTGCAAGCTAGAGAGCCACCTTCTTAGGATATCTGTCCACCGTTGAAGTGCTCCCTTTGCCTCAGGAGCAGATTTTTGGTATATACATGTACACTTATTTTCTGTATTTTGCATTTATGTATATTCGAGGGCACGACGGGGCCCTGTCCCGTCCTATGATTCAGTTCGTATATGTAGAGGTCTGTGGATACATGTGGGTGTGTGATATTGCATGTGGTGTGACTATGTATGTATGATACGTTTGTTGGGCGGTTCTACCGCAACGTGACCTTGTCGGCCCACATATATATGTGTATAGATATTTGTTGTATACTGGGATTGCTGTTTGCAGGTTTGGTTAATCAGTAAAATAGAAGAAACTCTGACGAAATTTCAGTAGATTCCTTAGCCATTATAGTTGGAAATTTGGTTTAGTGTTTGTCTGGGTGCTCAATCGGCACTAATCATGGTATCTGGGTTGGGTCGTGATAGTCTCTTTGGCATTCGGGGACGAATGTTCCTAAGGTGGAGATATTGAAACGACCCCAAAAAGTGCCTGAAAATGTGCCTCGGAAGTGCTCAGAATCATAATTTCCATATATCTCAAAATCTATGCGTGATATCGAAAATTCGACTTCATATCTTGATCAGGGGGTCCAATTGAGTGAGAAACTGGTCTAACACCAATTTTAGAGCAAACAAATCAAAATTTTGTATTCCCAAAAAATGAATTCCAGTGAGCACTGTGAGCCCTCAAAGTGACGCGGCTGGGGCGCAACAGTGTGTATTTTTGTGCAGTTTTTTTTTAAGTTAGTCCAAGACTTTTGGGTCTTGGGTCTAAGTGTTCCCATGCAAGAAAATACCTATACGTAGCCTTATTTCATCCTTATATCACTTAAGACATTCCCCATTACTCACCCAAAAACTTAGACTTATATTTCACCCCAAATTTCAAGTCCCAAACTCATCCGACTCTAAGGATTTCACTCAAGATTCAAGTCTCCATCTGCAATGTTCATCAAATTATTCTCTAAAGTCAAGGTATGTGGGTTTCAACCATTGGGTCCTTTCACCCATAATGCCCAAGCTTCCATTTAATCTAATTTACATGCTTTTAAATTGATTTTACATATGGGTCCATTATTATGACTTTTACTATGAACTATGTTGGGGTCTTTGTAAAAGTTTGACTATTTTAGCATGTTTTAAGATATGAAACTTGGATCCAACTTGAGATTTGATGAGGGGTTTTGATGTATATTGTATGATGGTGTTACCAAGTATTGGTGGGATGATTTAATTCAAGATTTCTTGCACGATTTCACTCTTTTATAGTATATTCTGTACTAGCATTGCACACCCACCAAGTGTTTGATAAAATGTTCGGATTATGATTCTTGAGTTGTTGAAGGCCTAATATTTGGCATATGAGATATATTACTTTATGATGGTGAAAGTATGTTGTATATATGTTAAAAATTTCATGATGAACTTCCATAATGTTGTAAGTTGACCAAGCCTAGATTGGGGGGTTGTAGGCCCAGGTAACCATATCGAGGGGTTGGTACCTTAGTTGCCTAGTACGGGGGGTAATAGGTCCATATAAATATACTAAGGGGTTGGTACCTTGGTTGCCTAGTACGGGGGGTAGAAGGCCTGTGTAACCATATTGAGGGGTTTGTAGCTTATTAACCATATCGAGGGGTTTGTACCTTGGTTGCCTAGTACAGGGGGTAGTAGACCCGTATAACCATATTGAGAGGTTTGCACCTCATTCGCCTCTCCAAAGAGGTGGTAGGCCTTGGATATTCCATATTGATGGTCACTTGCTACACATGTATTTTGCTCTATATAAGCATGGCTTACTTCAAGCATCTTTCATTCATGTCATATTGTTACTATGCTATCTATTGCCTATTATATAGCATTTTGCCTATGTTGCTATCTATTGTTGCATTGCATCCTATATACTTAGTACATTCAAATGTACTAACACATACTCTATGCCTACATGATGTTACCATGTAGGAACCGGAGCCCTGCTTGATCCTCCTCCTTCTCCACGTGGTTAGTATGTTTGTCTCTCAAGCTATTTGGTGAGTCCTCCATTTCAAGGACAATGTTTATGATCTCATGTTATGTACTAAAACTATCTTCTCTTATGTATGTATTGACCATGTGGGTGAGCCCGATTGCTTGTCCTGACCCCTGCTAAGTATCTAAGTTTTAGAGGTGTTGTTGGACATGTTTTATGTTATGCTATGAGCTTTGACTTTCTTTTGACTCTTGATGTTTATGATATGAAAGTAGTCTCTTAGCCCCATTTACCCCTATTTACAATCTCTTATTGTATTTTATTGCTTCCATAGCCAAGGATGTGTAATGATATGTTAAGAAGCTTGCTTGGGGTACTTTCGGGTTCCCCATGCACCGTGTCATGTCTAGGCCCTAGTCTTTGGTCATGACAAAATCACTACCCAAAAGAATATCTTAAACTCTTTTGTTATGCTATAGTCACATACATATAACTAGCCACTCAGACTCTTTTCAACGATATCACTCTTAGCTCCTTCCTATCTAAATGAAAATCTCTCTATATTTGTTATTCTTATGGGGTACATAACCACTTCCCACAACCCTTACAATCTAACCTCCTATTTTTGCCTGCAGACTCTCAACTTCTATGCTCTCATAAACTCATTTGTGTAAGACTTAGACTATAATGGAAAAACCCATCCTCATCTATCCATACGCCCCAATCAACTTAGTTGCGCGGGATGACAAGGAATGCTTACATCAGCCTACTCCACATTGATAACTCAAATATACTATCTGGATTCTTATAGTACTCATAGCTTAGAGCTTCACACATCTTTACATAATCATGGGTATACATCTCAAGTCTCTTCTTATTTGTTGAGCTATCCTCGTTTCACTCGTCTTACCTAAGGGGCACTTGTACTCTGCCCATAGTATCACTTTCCTTACAATTCAATACCACTCACCTATTCAGTCATATCTCTTTACCTGACTAAGGCTCATAACTCAATGAATCTCATGAACTCTCACTTAAAATTTATAAGCCTAGTTTTGATCTATCACTTCAAAGGTGCTCTATTTTCCCGTCTTCAACATCTACATTTCACCCTCAATAGTATGAATACTACAACACATCAGCATAAAATCCTTCTAGATTGAGCACGCTCTATCACATCCTGAGACTAACTCCCTCTCTCTGTATACCTCATCATAACAATCATAGGATACTCGTCACTTTTTCATCAAACTTATGGCAATCGACTCGTCGTCTCATTACTTACCTAATTTGTATATATCTCTAATTACAAGCCCCAATCAACTATCACTCCCGCTATATCGTCCTTTTCTTTCTATCATCATCATTCTAGTTCTGGAATGATAGCTCTACTTAGGGTGGTATAAGAACTCACGTCTTACTCTTAGGTGGTAACATTAAACTTTTTAGAGACATAAATTTTTCTCCCATGGGTAACATCGGGAGATAGTGTTGAAAAAGAGGGTCTAGGTACATCTAGAGCTAACTCAAGTGCATGGTTCATATTAGTAATAATGTACTCCTTCTAGTCCATCAACTTAACACACTAGTAAGCTTCTTAACACAATCTTGGTGCAGTCTCTCTACCATTCTGATCACTTATCGAATCTCATCAGTGAGAGTTTGAACATTACTCTCTATTACCTCGTAGACAATGCATAGTCAAAAGGTTTAGAGCAACGCATGATTTAGAATATGAAAGAAGTGAGAGAATTCCTAATTTCTTATAGCCTTCTTCTTATAAAGTGTGGTCAACAACACACCAATAAACAAGACTCTACTAGGCACGATTTCACAGACTCCTTAGGATACTTGAATACGTGCTCTGATACCAAGTTTGTCACACCCCGGGAGGGTACCGTAGACATAACTGGCACTCAGAGACTATTGCTATCCCCAAGTGAACCACTTGGCATCATCACATTTATTCAATCATTAAACTCAAGAAAATCAGTGGAAGACAGAGGGAAGTAACGGGCACATCTCATCTAGTCTCAAAATAATATTATACAACAAAAAGGCTAGTAGAAGGAACTAGCTCAACAAGTTTTAACATCAACATTTGACTCTAGTCTATGAAGTCTCTATCACTATCAAGCGGTGCCAATGATAGACCCATAACTACCTCAAATCAAATAAAGTAAAGCTAATCAAGTCTGACCCTAAAGCAAGATAAAATAAAGGTAATCAATCCTTTGAAGTAAGGGAGGTTTACCAATTAGCTGAACATCTCAAATCCTTAACGATGTGCCTGTTGATGATCTCCAATCCTTGTATCTACATCATAAAATAATGCAGCACCAGAGTAGTGTTAGTACGTAGACTATATGGTATATAAAATAGCTGAATGAAATAGAAATAGGTGAAATAATATGGTACAACATTAACTCAAAATAATAACCAATCAACTGTCAAATGTCTATCTAAAACAAGAATAAAGAGTAGACAAGGGACTCATCAACATCAATCACCTCATATCATCGCATCAACATCAGAGTACAATCAATGAGGAACCTATATAGGAGTTTCTCTAACCGACAATCATCACTTATAAGCCGATGATGATACAATGAATCGATGTCCTTGCCACATCCATCTAGTACCTTGCTGGGGTACAGGACGAGTCTATTTTATTAGTGGATCCATAAATCTATCTAGTCCTCTTTTGGGACTGAGGAAACATATATTTTTCATCATCCAATCCTCTCTTACGCTGGAGACGTACTTAATGAGTGCGAGTGGGAGTCATTATTACTTATTTCGGAGCTCATTACTCCTCTGATGACTCAACATGCTCATAAGTTATCAAACATTCAAGATTTCTCATCATTAGTTTCTTTGGGACAAAGACATCAACTCATCTTATCAACCATCAACTCAATGGATTAGTAACATTCTTTTAAGATTAACTTCAACATATTTAAGACTCTAATGATATCAATCTTATCAACATCCTTTTCAACACATTCAATTCATGACCAGAACCACAACAACAAGAACATTTACATTATAAAGGCTTTAGACTCATCTCCTAAGTTACTTCCTGCATACTTTCAAAAGTTAACATATAGGATTTATATAATATCTCATGAAAAATATTCAATTCAAGAAAAGAAGTTTATGATGATCATCAACGTATGAAAATACATCTTCATAATATTGTTTTCAAAACTTTAATCATGATAATAGTTTAAAAAATCATGTATGGGAACACATAGACTCTCAACTCATCTGTGACCATCTATGGGGCACATGAGAGAACAATCTCATGTTTTTAGTTTTGCCTTACATACCTAGAAATTTAATATCACAATTGGAATTTGATGAATGCTAGCTTTCTTGGAGAAAACCCTCAATCTTAGCAGTTCTTCTATAGGAAAAGAATGTGGAAGGACATTGGTTAAAGGAATTCTCTTTGATTCTTGAATTCTTGACTTAGAATCTTTAGAGTTCTTGATGAAGAATCCTAATTCTTGAAAAAGAAGAATCAAGAAATCCTTTCTTAGATTCTTGAATTCGTTATCTTGAAACCCTAGGTTATGATTTAAGATTCTATTAAAGATTAATGAATAGATGAAGAAACTTGTGTTGGAAATATTAAAATTCATGAAGAATAACTTAACTCGATGATGAATTCTAAAAGTTAATCCTAACTTGATGACTTTTTTTATAATTCTTGAGCATTTATGTTTAGGAGTGAACGAGATAGTGTTTACTAATGAAAGCTGACCTTTTATGCATTTTAGGACCTTAAATATACTCCCAAAGGTTTTAGGATAAGAGTACCCTCAAACTAAAAATAAAAAAATGTCATTAGCTTATGTAGTAAGGGTCCGCGATGCGCTCCTGGTGCGGACCTTCAGACAATTCTACACTCCTTCACTAAAATGGTCATAACTTTCTACTCCAAACTTTGATTATGGAAAAATTGGATGCATTAGAAAGATAATTCAATTATCTTTGATTTGATATATTATGGGTCACCTAAATCAGTGTAATTCAGGAGATATGAGCTTTTGAAGTTGACCCTTCTATCTACTCGTATGAAAACTTAGTTGGTGGAGATTCTTCGTGCTTGGTTGATGTAAAAGATCTCTTATACTCATTTATTAAACTTAGGAGGGGTTGGAGAATGACCAAAAGGCCTTTCCTGTAAAAAGAAATAAAATTTCACTCTGTCAAACCATGTCCGCGTTGCACCCAAGGTTCGGACATGTGTATTTTTGCATATTTTCTCAAAACACGTTCTTTCCAATTTACATCAAAGAATTTTTAAAAAAAATAAGTGTAAGTGAACATCCCTGGAGCATCGCGCCTAGTGCACGCATCAATACTGTTCTTTTTTTAATTACAAAAAATTATATTTAACTCGGTCGCTCTAAAATATAACCGAGATCATTTTCTCGCTCAATTTTTCGTGTTGATCGCAAATCCAGTCTTAGCCCCAAGACCCAAAAGTGTTGGACCGACGTAAAAAAACTGCACAAAAATACACACTGTCGCACCCTAGCCGCATCACTCTGAGGGCGCGCAGGGTTCACGGGAATTCATCTTTTGGAAAAATGAAATTGCGATTCGTTTGCTCTAAAATCGGTGTTAGACCAATTTCTCACTCAATTGGACCTCATGATCAAGATATGAAGTAGGATTTTCGATATCAAGCACGAATTTTGAGATATATGGAAATTACGATTTTGGGCACTTCCGAGGCACATTTTCGGACACTTTTTGGGTTTGTTTCAATATCTCCACCTTGGGAACATTCGTCCCCGAATGTCAAAGAGACATACATGAGAAGAGTAATCATAATGAGATCAGCCCCAACAAGAATGCAACAACTCACTCAAAACATCATTTTCAAAATCTCAACATAAGTGTAAAATGACCATGAACTTTGTCAATATAAACATGAATGCATGCAAATGACTTAGGGGCTGAAACATGAGAAATGAAATCATATAGAAGACATAGAATTGGTACCTTAGGCTTGAGTAGGATGGAGGAGATAAGGATTTCATGTTTTCATATCCGCTTCGGCCTCCAGTGTAGCACTTTCAATTTGTTGATTCCTCCAAAGGACCTTAACGGAAGCGACATCCTTGTTCCTCAACCTCTTCACTTGTATATCCAAGACCTCTACTGGAACCTCTTCATATGTCGAGTTGTCTTTAACTACCCCCACAACATCATGAGGCACAACAGCATTGGGGTGTCCCACGCACTTCCTCAACATAGACACATGGAAGACAGGATGAACCAATTCCATTTCACTTGGCAATTTCAACTCATAGGCCATCTTCCCAATCCTCCTCATCAACCATTAAAGACCCACAAATCTTGGACTTAGTTTACCTTTCTAACCAAAATGAACCACATCCTTCATGGGTGACACCTTCAAATAAACCCAATCACCAACTTTAAATTCAAGCTCCCTACTTCTCACATCGACATAAGACTTTTGGTGACTTTGGACAGTTTACAACCTTTTCCTAATTATCTTTACTATCTCCATAGCATCCATAACCAGATCTGGACCCAACAAGGTCATTTTTCTAACTTCAAACCACCCAACCAGTGATCTACAACGTCCAACATAGAGGGCCTCCAAAGGAGCCATACCAATGCTAGAATGATAGCTATTGTTATAGTCCAACTCAACCAATGGAAGATGATCATCCCAACTATCCTTGAACTCCAAAATACAAGACTAAGCATATCCTCAAGTGTTTAGATAATTCTTTTGGCTTGGCCATCCGCTTGAGGGTAGAAGGCCGTACTAAGTTTAACTTTGGTACTGAGACCCCTTTTGAAAGACCTCCAAAAATGTGAAGTAAATTGAGCACCACTATCCGATGTGATGGACAAAGAAACCTCATGCAATCTCACCAAGTCATGAATGTACAACCTAGCGTAATCTTCAGCCCCATATATGGTCTTAACCGGTAGAAAATGAGCCAATTTCGTCATCCTATCAACCACAACCCAAATGGAATCAAAACCCTTTCTAGTCTTGGGCAACCCAACCACAAAATCCATATTAATCTCTTTGCACTTCCAAGTAGGAATCTCTATATCTTGGGTTAGGCCACCTGACCTTTGATGTTCGGCTTTGATTTTTTGGAAACTTTGGTAACCGAAAACAAATTTGGCAAGGTCCTTCTTCATACCTCTCCACCAATACACATCCCTCAAATCTCTATACATCTTGGTAGAACTGGGGTGAATGGAATGGGAAGAACCATGAGACTCATCAAGATTCTTTTCTCTCAAGTCATCAACACAAGGCATATATAACCTACCTTGGTATCTAAGGACACCATTTCCCTTTTGGGAGAAAACCTCTACCTTGCCCCCTTTCACCAAGGCCTTCAATTCTAACAAGGAGGGATCAAAATCTTGCTTTTCTTTTACCTCATCAACCAAGGAAGACTTTGAACCATCAACAACCACAATGTCACCATTATCAACCTCTTCTAACGTAACCCCCAGTCTAGCCAACTGATGGATCTCCATCGCCACCTCTATGCCTCCACCATCGACATGAGCTAGGCTACCCATAGACACCCTACTCAAAGCATCCGCCACAATATTAGCCTTACAGGGATGATAGTTCACACTCATATCATAATCCTTAAGAAGTTCTAACCATCTTCTTTGCCTCAAGTTGAGATCTTTTTAAGTGAACACATATTGGAGACTCTTATGATTAGTAAACACATCAACATGCGCTCCATACAAATAATGACACCAAATCTTCAAAGAAAATGCCACAGCAGCAATTCAAGATCATGAGTAGGATAATTCTTTTCATGCACTTTGAGTTTCCTAGAAGCATAGGCTATTACCTTCCCATTTTGCATCAATACAAAACCCAAACCAACTCTAGAAGCATCACAATACATAACAAATCCTTCTAGCACTTTAGGTAGTGACAATATAGGAGCAGACATAAGCTTATCTATCAATGTTTAGAAACTCTTTTCATACTCATCGGTCCACACAAATTTGGCTTTATTTTGAGTCAATTTAGTCATGGGAGAAGCAATAGAAGAGAACCCATTCACGAATCTCCGGTAGTAACCTGGTAAGCCCAAGAAGCTCCTAATATCCGACGGGGTTAATGGTCTAGGCCAATTTCTAATCACATCCATCTTTTTAGGGTCTAACTTAATACCATCCCCCGACACCACATGACCTAGGAAGGAAACCTTTTTTAACCAAAATTCACATTTTTCATACTTGGCATACAACTTCTCTTCCCTCAATCTTTGCAACACTACCCTTAAATGAGCCACATGCTCTTCCTCACTATGAGAATAGATCAAAATATCATCAATGAAGACCACAACAAATGAATCAAGGTAGGTATTAAAGACCTTATTCATAAGATCCATGAAGATAGCCGGTGCATTAGTTAACCCAAAAGACATCACCACAAACTTATAATGCCCATACATAGTCCGAAAGGCTATCTTAGGAATATCATACTCCCTCACCTTCCCTTGATGGACCGAAGATCAATCTTACAAAAGTGGCTAGCCCCTTGTAATTGGCCAAACAAATCGTCAATCCTTGGAAAGGGATACTTATTTTGTATGGTGACCCTATTAAGTTGTCGGTAGTCAATACACAATCTACGGAACCCATCCTTTTTCTTCATGACAACACTGGTGCACTCCAAGGTGATTGGCTATGCCTAATAAAACCCTTCTCCAACAAATCCCTCGATTTCTCCTTTAACTCTATCGGGCCATAGGTAAGGGGAAATAGAAATAAGTTGAGTATCGGAGAGGAGGTCTATACCAAAATCTATTTCTCTTTTGGGAGGAAATCCAGGAAGGTCATTTGGAAGGACATCAAGGAACTCAATTACAACCGGAACCAACTCTATAGGAATGACCTTGGACTCCACATACTAACCCTCACAAGATGGTAAAGACACCTCCTTAGAAATCAACTTACAGGCTTTAATTCAAGAGTTGAATCTACCCTTGACCACCATAATTTGACTCTCCCACTCAAGGACGGGTTCATTTGGGAATTGAAATTTAACCCTATGGGTTCTACAATCAATAGAGGCATAGTATGCATGCAACCAATCCATCCCAAGAATGATATCAAAATCAATCATATCCAACTCAATAAGATTACAAGGAAACATTTCATGAAAGACGCAAATGGGGAAATTTCTATAAACATTTCTAGTAATAATAGATGCACCAATAGGAGCAAACACCTCATATAACTCAACAACAATTCGGGCTCAATATGAAACTTTTTGGAAACAAAAGGGATAACAAAAGAAAGACTGGCACCCGGATCAATCAACGCATACATATCAAAATCAAAGTCTTGTAACATATCGGTGACAACATAGGACACCTCATCAACCCCTTGCCTCCCATGTAAAGCATAAAACTGATTGTGCCTTGGGGTACCATCTTGTTGACCACCTTTTCCTAAAGGAACCGCATTGTCACCCCAGACTTAAGGACGAACATCATTACCCTTGTTGCAATTTCGAGGTCAATCTATTGCCTTATGACCTATTTCCCCACAACCATAACAAGCATCGGTATTCCTCAAGCATGGGCCACCATGACCCGTACCACACTTCGAAGACACATCAATAGGACCCACACCACTATCACCTTGGGCCCTTGGGATGTCATTAACAAACCTTATATAAGGAGCATGAGAAGATCCTTGGCCTTGATGAAACCGGCCACCCTTGCAACCATGGAACTTTCCCTCAAAACTAGCCCTCTTGGCCTCATTACTCCTCCTCTTCCTCAACTTTTCCTCTTCCATTTGTTTGATATAGGTCATCAAATAGGACAAATCCATGTCATTAATCAACATAGAGGATTGGCATTCTTCACTTACAAAATCGAAAACACCCATCACAAATTTATTCATTCTAGACCTTGAGTCGCCACCAAGTGTGGAGCATATTTTGAAAGTTGGTTGAACTTGAGGGCATACTTCCTCACACTCATAAGTCCTAGTTTCAAGTTCATGAACTCCACCAATTTTTCTTCCCTAAGCTCAAGAGGGAAGAATCTATTAAGAAAAGACGCCATGAACTCCTCCCAAAGCACCACATTATTGATCCCCTTTTCCTCCTTCCATTGATTATACCATATTTGTTCCACTCTCTTGAGTTGGTAAGCCACCAACTCCATCTTGTCTTTTAATCTAACATCCATAATAGACAATACCTTGTAGACCTCATCAATGAAATCTTGAGGGTCCTCATCTACCTTAGTCCCATAAAATTGCGAGGGATTCGTCCTCATGAAATCTCTCACCCAAGATGCCAGAGTAGGAGCATGAGGGGCTTGGGCCCCTTGATTGGCTTGATTAGCCATAACTTGTGCAAGAAAAGTGAGAGCATCCCAGAGCTCATAATGAACCGGTTGTTCCTCGGGAGTACGGTCTCTTCTTCCTTTTGTGTTAGGCATGATCTAGTATAGCAAAGAACAATCGTTAGGGGGGAAAATCTTACCTCAACTTCTATAGCATGACATAGAGTAAGAAGAAGGAAAACATTTCCTAAAACGTTTAATAGACTCTGAAACTGCCCCAAAAATGTACCTTGGACGTGATCGAAATCATAATTTTCATATATCTCAAAATCCAAGCGTGATATCAAAAATATGACTTCATATTCTTGTTCAAGAGGTCAAATTGAGTGGGAAATGGGTCAAACACCAATTTAAGGGCAACCATAGCAAAATTTGAAAATCATAAAATGCTATTTCCAGTGAGCAGTCCGCGCCCTTTGCATGACACAGACTGATGTATTTTCTGTCCTTTTTTTTAATCCGGTCCAAGACTTTGAGTCTTGGGCCTAAGTGTTCCCATGTGTGAAAATGCCTATACTTAGCCTTAGTTCACCCTCATATCATTCAAGATATTTCCAAATACACTCCTAAACACTTAGACAATATTTTATCTCCAAATTTCAAGTCTCAAAACACATCCGAATTTGAAGGTTATCATTCAAGCTTCAAGTCTTCATCCCTAATCTTCATTAAGCTATTCTCCAAAGTTAAGGTATATTGGTTTCTTTCATGGGTTCCTTTCACCCATGATATCCAAGCTTCCTTTTACTTAAAATTACATGATTTAAAGTTGATTTACACACTGAACTTCCTTATTATGAATTTCCTGCACACTATGTTGGGATTTCATGAAATTATGGTTATTTTAGCATGTTTTGAGCTATGAATCTAAGGTCTATTATGAGATTTGATGAAGGTTTTTGATGTATATTGCTTGAGGGTGTTACCAAGTATCTATTGAAGGTTTCACATTGAATTTTCTAGCATCATTACACTCTTGATTTACATGGTTTTATTGTAGCACTACACACTCACCAAGTATTTGATAAAATGTCCGGTTAATATATTTTGGAGGAGTTGAAGGTCCAATGCACGTCTTATGAGTTGAATGACTATATGATGATGAAAGGAATGTGTGACACGACACATGGGGAATCCGAAGGGACCCCAAGCAAGCCTCTTAGCATATCATTGCACATCCTTGGCTGCGAAAGCAATAAAATACAATAAGAGATTATAAATAGGGATAACTAGGGATAAGTGACTACTTTCATATCATAAACATCAAGAGTCAAAGATCATAGAATAACATAAAACATGTCCAACAACACTTCTAAAACTTAGATATTTAGCAGGGACCAAGACAAGCAACTGGACTCACCCTCATGGTCAAGTCAAACATAATAGAAGATAGTTTTAGTACATAGTATGAGATCATAAGCATTTTTCCGGAATGGAGGACTCACCAACTAGCTCGAGAGACAATCGTACTAGCCACGTGGAGGAAGAGGATGATCGAGCGGGGCTCCGGTTTCTACGTGGTAATATCATGTAGGCAGAAAGTATGCGTTAATTCGTTTGAATGTACGAAGTACGTAGGATGCAATGCAACAATAGATATGCAACATAGGAAAAACGCAATATCATATACAATAAATACCATAGTAACAATATGACATGAATGAAAGATTCTTGAAGTAAGCTATGATTACATAGAGCAAAATACTTGTGTAGCAAGTGACTATCAATATAGAATATCCAAGGCCTACCACCCCCTTGGAGAGGTTAATAAGGAACAAACCCCTCGATATGGTTATACGGGCCTACTAACCCCCGTGCTAGGTAACCAAAGTACAAACCCCTCGATATGGTTAATGAGGTACAAACCCCTCAATATGGTTATACGGTCCTGCTACCCCCTGTACTAGGCAACTACGGTACTAATCCCTTGATATGATTATATGGTCCTACTACCCCTATAGTAGGCAATCAAAGTACAAACCTCTTGATATAATTACTCGAGCCTACAACCTCCCGAGCTAGGCTTGGTTAATTCACAACATTATGGAATTTCATCATGAAATTAACATATGTACAACATACTTTCATTATCATAAAGTCATATATCTCATATGTCAAACATTAGGCCTTCAACAACTCAAGAATCATAATCCAGATATTTTATCAAATACTTGGTGGGTATGCAATATTAGTAAAATCATGTAATTGAAGAGTAAAATCATGCAAGAAATCTTGAAGTAAATCATCCTACCAATACTTGGTAACACCATCATACAATATACATCAGAATCCCTCATAAAATCTCAAGTTAAATCCAACTTTCATAACTCAAAACATGCTAAAATAGTCACACTTTTACAAAGACCCCAACATAGTTCATAGTCAAAATCATAATAATAGACCCATATGTAAATTCAACTAAAAGCATGTAAATTAGATTAAGTGGAAGCTTGGGCACCATGGGTGAAAGGACCCAATGGTTTAAACCCACATACCTTGACTTTGGCGAATAACTCGATGAAGATTGAAGAAGGAGACTCGAAGTTTGAGTGAAATCCTTAGATCCAAATGAGTTTTGGGACTTGAAATTTGGAGTGAAATATGAGTCTAAGTGTTAGAGTGAGTATTACGGAATGTCTTGAATGATATGTGGGTGAAATAAGGCTAAGTATAACTATTTTCAAGCATGGAAACACTTAGGTCCAAGACCTTAAAGTCTTGGACCTACTTAAGAGAAACTGCACAAAAATACACACTTTCGCGACCTAGCCGCATCGCGATGAGCCCGCATAGTGTGTATTGGAATTGATTTTTTGGGAAAAGGAAATTGCGATTTGTTTGCTCTAAAATCAGGATCAAACCCATCCCACTCAATTTGACCCCCTAATCAAGAATATGAAGTCAGATTTTTATTATCACGCACACATTTTGAGATATATGGAAATTATGATTTTGGGTACTTTTGAGGCACATTTTCAGGCACTTTTTTGGGTCATTTCAGATTCCTTGACTGAGCGAAGGTATATGTTTACAGCCTAGGGGAGGAAATTGATTCCCAAATTTAGAGAGAGGACCTTGAGAGCTAAGGGAAAATGACAAAGTGGTAAACCAAAGTAGATCATGAGTCTTCGATTGTGATAGGCTGATCAAGATGAGATATCAATTCTTTTCCATCTCATACGATCTTTACCCTTCAATTGAGGTGATATTCTATTCCTTTCTAGTGTATGATTGTTGTACTTGTGGCCTAGTCCCATGCATATCATGTTGATTTCCGTTCATTCTGAGTTTCGAGGATGAGAAATGGTAAATTCATTCCTTAATCTTGATATTACCCTATGAATGTAAGAGTTTCCAGTTCTATGTTGAATAAGATTTGACTTGAGTTTTACTCTATGTATAGTTCTGCGAACTCAGAGTGAATCTTGATAGATGAGGGACATTGTATGTCATTATGAATGTTCTTAGATAAGATTTTTTTTTATTGAATCGTTCTAATAATCTCCATTCCAAGCCCTTGAGTAATCCAACTTTCCATTCTCAATAGAAGTATTGATGATAGTAGACGAGTTATGGGTAATGGCCTGATAGGAGAGAATGATTGTACCTGAATTATGATAATGTAGTTGAGTTTCTATCTTTGAGTTAATGTCCCTTTTGAGCATCTGTATACTTAAGTATGCAAGCCCTTGATAGTATTCGTGCCTACTAATGATATTGGAGATAAAGTTTAAACTTTAGATATTGTGTTCGAAGTCTATTCTTGAGAATGAGTATTCAAGTATCTGAGTATTTGAATCCTTGATATTATTCGTGCTTATTTTGCATGGAGAGGTAGTAGTTTGAGGTTTCGCCAAAGGGGGAGATGACGAGTTCCTCTAGGCCCAAATGGTGATGCTGATAGTAGTAGACTGAGGATGAGGGTTGATGAGGAAGAGTGAGTGTATCCATATTATGATATTAGTGTTAAACTTGTGTCATATATGGATAAAGATAGGAAGGATGAGAGAGATAAAACCTTATGATGAGCAGTAGGTAGGTAAGAGTATGTTGGTGTGACTGAGTGAGAACTTATTGAATGGTGGAGGTAGAAATACTAAGGAGGCTTGAAAACTCTAAGGTATAGTTGAAGTGGTTAGAGTAATAGGCTTGAATTCGTAGTTGTTTTTGGGTGAGTATCAATGATAGACTAGTGAACACTTCGTAATAAGGGTTCAAGAAAGAGTTGTGAAGTAGTGAAGAAGACTAGGGATCCTTTAATGAAAGTCCTGTGGAAGTTTGGAGTAGACTATTAAGGATTAGGTTCGTATGAATATGATCATCATGTGAATAGAACCTTGAGGCTTAGAAGTAGGCTTGAATGAAAGAGGAGGAGGTGTTTAGATGGAAATTTGAGTAAATGCTATAAGCCTAAGTTGAGAGAGTAGAGTTCCATGAAAGGGAGTACAATTGAGTGAGGAGTTGAACCTGAGAGTGTCCATAGAGTCATGCATATCACGATGATCCCATTCTTGATTAGAGTTGGTGACCTCCTTCATGAGTCCGAAAAATTGATTGACAAGGTGTTCGAAGGATTCGAATTGCTTAAGTTCTGATGTCCCCTTTGTGCCTGCCGGTGAGGATGTCTAAGGTATAAAATGAGAACCTTATGGGATAGATTGTAGGATTTTGACTAACTTACGAGGTAGTACAAGGTGACCTTGAGTTAGGTTTGACTTTGGTAAGAGTACGCAGTAAAACTTAGGCCCTGACGAGAGTTATGAGCTACGAATAATGATTCCCTCTAACGAGTTGAGTTTTCTACTCTTGAGTCGATGTTCACCCATGAGTTGGAGTATTTGAGTGAGAAAATTAATGATGTGTGTATTCCTGAGTATGAATAGAGACTATTGAAATTAATGAGGAGTCGAGAGTTTGATTGATTGAGCGAGTATTGAGAGGAGCTTTCGCTTGTTATTTATGCCTTGCTGTCCATCTCCACTCATCATTCGACGACGAATGATCCCATGGGGAAGATAATGTAACACCCCATAAAATTTTTGAAATACCCCTAGAGTAGAATTTTGTGTATAACGCGTCTTCTCAAGCTCCAATGGAAAATTCGAGACCAGATTTGCTATCAACACGAAAAATTGAGTGGGAAAATGGTCTCGGTCAAATTTTAGAGCAACCGAGTCAAAAGATAATTTTTTGTAATTAAAAAAAAATAATGTAAATGCATTCCCCAGGCGCGACGCGCTAGGGACGTGTACTTGCACTTATTTTTTAAAAAAATTCTTCGATGTAAATTGGAAAGAATGTGTTTTGAAAAAATTCACGAAAATACACATGTCCGTGCCCTAGGCATGACGCAGACATGGTTTCATGGAGTGAAATTTACTTATTTTTATAGGAAGGGCCTTTTGGTCATTCCCCAACCCCTCCTAAGTTCAATAAATGAGTATAAGTGATCTTTTACATCAAGCCAAGCCCAAAGAATCTCTACCAACTAAGTTTTCGTACGAGTAGATAGAAGGGTCAACTTCAAATGACCGTATCTCCTAAAGTACAATAAGTTATGTGACCCATAATATATCAAATCGAATATAATTGAATTAGCTTTCCAACACATCTAATTTTTCCTTAATTAGAGTTCGGACTAGAAAGTTATGACCATTTTAATGCAGGAGTGCAGAACTGTCTGAAGGTCCCGCCCGGAGAGCATCGCAGACCTGACATAGACCCTTAACTAGATAAGCTAATGATACTTTTTTCTTTTTATTTTGAGGGTACTTTTACTATAAAACCTTTAGGGGTGTATTTAAGGTTGTAAAACACATAAAATATCAGTTTGCATTAGTAAAAACTATCTCCTTCACTCCTAAGCAAAAACATTCAAAAATCACCAAAAAAGTCATCAAGTTAGTATTAGCTTTCAAGATTCATCATTGAGGTAAGTTATTCTTCATGAATTTTAATCTACCCAATTCAAATTTCTTCATCTATTCATGAATCTTTAATAGAATCTTAAATCATAACTTAGGGTTTCAAGATAACGAATTCAAAAATCCCAAGAAAGGATTTCTTGATTCTTTTTTTTCAAGAATTAGGGTTCTTCATCAAGAATTCTAAAGATTCTAAGTCAAGAATTAAAGAATCAAAGAGAATTCCTTCAACCAATGTCCTTCCAAGTTCTTTTCCTTTAAAAGAATCACCTAAATCAAGGATTTTCTCCAAGAAAGCTAGCATTCATCAAATTTCGATTGTGACATCAATTTTTCAGGTATGTAAGGATAAATAAAAGCATGAGATTATTCTCCCATGTACCCCATAGATGGTCATAGACGAGTTGAGAGTCCATGAGTTCCAATATATGATTTTTGAAGTATTATATTGATTAATTCTTTAAAACTATATTACTTAGATGATTATCGTGAACTTGTCTTCTTGAATTGAATATTTTTCATGAGATATTGTATAAATCCTATATGCTAACTTTTGAAAGTATGCAAGAATGAACTTAGGAGATGAGTCTAGAGCCTTGATTATGTAAATGTGCTTGTTGTTGTGGTTTTGGTCCTGAATTGAATGTGTTGAAAGTGATATTGATGAGACTGATATTCTTAGAGTCTTAAAGAGGTTAAATTTAATCTTAAAAGAATGTTGCTAATCCATTGAGTTGATGGTTGATAAGATGAGTTAATGTTCTTTGTGCCAAAGAGACTAAATGGTGAGAAATGTTGAATGTTTGATAGCTTATGAGCATGTTGAATCATGAGAGGAGTATTGAGTACCGAAATGAGTAAGAGTGAGTCCCACTCACACTCATTAACTACGTGGCCAGCATAGGAGAGGATTGTACCATGAAAAACAGATGTTTCCTCAGTCCCAAAAGAGGACTTGATAGATTTATGGATCCACTAATAGACTAGACTCGTCCTATATCCCGGCAAGTTACTGGACGGATGTGGCAACGACTTCACTTTGTTGTATCATCACCGCCTCATAGGTAATGGTTGTCAGTTAGAGAAACTCCTAGATAGGTTCCTCATTGATAGTACTCTGATGTTGATGGGATAGTATGAGGTGATTGATGTTGATGAGTCCCTTGTCTACTCTTTATTCTTGCTTTAGATAGACATTTGACAGTTTGATTGGTTATTATTCTGTGTTGATGTTGTACCATACTATTTTACCTGTTTCTATTTCTTTCAGCTATTTTACATACCGTACATTGCACGTACTAACGCCACTTGCTTCTTTAATTGCAATTGTTGTAAGCTATTCCTATCAACGTACGATTGCACATAATTAAACACTTTAATCGAACATATCTTTTTTCTTAAAGTATCAAAATAAATAAATCCGAACGTCAACCAGCTACGTGTAGATCAAAATTTCCTATTCTATAATAAATTAATATTCCACTTTTTATTACTACCATTTGTTAACTATAGTAGTTAGTTACAAACTACTATGGTTAAGAAAGTAAGTTACAAATTTTGTCATATTAGTTAGAAGTTAGTTAAGCTTGCTAGTCTATAAATAAGTGTCATGTGTGATGTATGAGTGTGAGAATATATAAAATATAATTCTTTGTTCTCCTTCAAGATATACAAGCTGCCATTTCTCCTCTTTTCTTCTTCTTTTCTCATCTTCTTATTCTAGCTTCTGTTAGTGCTTGTAAGTTAGCTTAATATCTCCATTTATATTTTGGGGAACAACATGATTACAACAATAACAATATACTTAGTGGAATCTCATAAGTGGGGTATGAGAGGGTAAATGTATGTAAACCTTACCACTATCTCATAGAGGTAGAGAGCATGTTTCCAGGTGGGGAGTGGGTGGGGGGGGGGGGAGAACATGATTGATTTCCATTTTTATATAACAATCATCATCAATTGAATATAAGAGAGAGATACAGCAAAATGAAAGGTCCGACATAATAGCAATTAGATGCTTTATTTTTCATTCAAGGTTTCCACCCTATCCTACAGAAACTGGGGTTGCAGCAGGAAGGACGATTTTGGAAAACTGACAACCTTTCCGTAGGGTACATGAAATGAAAATCTTCAATTTCTTATTTAGACAAAGGTGTATTTCATCTAGAAAATCATGTGTGTTATTATTTGTACACGAGATGTGCACCGTAACATGCCTACCAACAATTGGGTAAAGAGTTTTGGTAACATCCTGCATTTCCACAAGCGTATGGTTCGATGGGCTCATTCCAGCCATCTTCAAGTACTTGATCAGATTTTTCGGCATCACCCTGGTTGCCGCAAGGAAGTACTTTGACATGTCCACCGTCTTATTGCTACAAAGTCCTTGTTTTCCCATTCATGAAACCAGAAATCTTCGTCCTTCCAACCCACTAACAAAGTTGGCCACTCTATTTTGAGATTGTCTGAATGTAAATTGTTGCCTTTTAACTGCGCGGCAGCAAAATAAATAAATTATATAGTACTACAAATTAATCAAGTATTTACGAAGAAGTAAAAACTGCAGCACATGACTACCATATCGTCAATTTTTTTCTCTCGCCGCCACGATGATATTTAGGATCAGTAGGACATGTTGTGCCTCCTCCACCATCGTTTTTTGGTCAAAGGCCGTGAATAGAGAATCATTTGGTAACCTTATCGGGTTTGCACTTCTCTGTTTTGCATATAGTAGGGGGCCATTGAATACATATTTCATAAATTTCGCTAACACAAACAACACTAGGCAACACAAACGTAAGTATCATCAACAACTTCATATTAGCATATTACCCAACTTTGTGAGTACTAGTGTTTTAACGAAATTGCATGTCTTGTTCTAGCTACCTATTTAAGGGAGAGAAGGGGCAAAAGAAATGAAAGATCCACCATTTTTGTTTTGTAAACACAAGTAATGTACAACATCAAATGATGGACTACACTTTCCTTGTACCCCACCAAAACAACAAGCCACGTTAGTATTAGATAGCTCAAAAATAAATCAACTTCTTTTAATATATATATGTGTGTGTATACACACACTAGTTTATGGACATGTGAAATGCATATTATTACATTATCAACTTTTTTAACACAATATAAATAATATTAAAATATATAAATAATGAGTAATTGAAAATTTGAAAGGAAGAAGTTATGTTGCTTACACTCTTCAAAAATATTATTGCGTGCATGTGTAATCCTTCAAATTAAAAGTAGTGCGCAAGTAGTATATTTTGAATGATCCGACACGAGTATGACAATACTTTTAGAATGTCCGAGCAACACTGGGAAGAAGTACAGTTTAAATGGATACCATTTTACTCTTTCATTAGATTAAAACATTATAAAATATTTTATTAAATGTTAAACAATAACATTTTAATTGCCCCAATGTTTAAATATTAATTTAAACTAGATAAATTACCCGTGTTTCGCGCGGGTGAACTGCACCAATTAGGTTACTTATCATTACAAAATTAACTCATAAGTCATCACGTAGTAACAAGGTAGTAAATTTTGAAGTATTGAAGATACTATTTCTGAATTCATGTATCAATTGTACATACTGATTAAAGTATCTTGTACAATTATATTAAGTCCTTCTTGAAAGCCACAAAACATGTTCTTTAGTACTTGGATTTCACAGGAAGTCGCACAATTTGTCACATGAATAGGCAATCAAATAATTATTGATGAAGTATTTTATTAATTTTCGCACATAAGTCAAACTTTAGGCTACTCAATAATCTTTGAAAATTGAAATAGGGAATTTCATCTTACTTTTAAGTTTCATATTACAGTAAATAAGTTATTATTCAGATACTTTCTTCCGTAAGGAGTTAATTAACTCAAGTTATAAATTGAGTTTTTCATTAGCTTACATCAATTGGGAGAAATGAAAGAAAAAGAATACATGGTTGAGGTCTTGTAACGACCCCCGCCCCCCTCCCAAAAAAAAAAAGTGCTCGAAAATGTGCCTTGGAAGTGCTCGGAATCGTAATTTTCATACATCTCAAAATCCATGCATTATTTCAGAAATTCGACTTCATATTCTTGTTTAGAAGGTCAAATTTAGAGGGGAAAGGGCCTAACCCCGATTTTAAAGCGAAAGATTCACAATTTAGAATTTCAAAGTTGCAAATTCCGCGTTACTGGCACGACGTGCCCCAGTATATTTTTTGTGCCAGTTTTTTAAGTTCGGTCCAAGACTTTTAAGTCTTGGGCCTAAGCCTTCCCACACGTGAAAATACCTATACTTAGCCATTTTTCACCCTCATATCATGCTAAACATTCCCTATTACTAACTAAAACACTTAGGCTTATATTTCTCTCAAGATTCAAGTGCCAAAACCCTTTCCGGATCTTAATTAATTCAATCAAACTTCAAGTCTCCATCTCCAATCCTCATCAAGTTCATCTCCAAAACTAAGGTATGTGGGCTTCTTTCATGGGTTCCTTTCACCCATGATACCCAAGCTTCCCTTTACTCTAATTTGCATGATTTAAAGTTGAGTTATAAATGAGTCTTTATTATTATGAAAATAACTGCACACTATGTTGGGTTTATGAAATCATGATTGGTTTTGCTATGTTTTAAGCTATGAAACCAAGGTCTATTATAAGATTTGATGAAGGGTTTTGATGCATATTGCTTGAAGGTGTTACCAAGTATCTATTGAAGGTTTTACATTGAATTTTCTAGTATGATTTCACTCTTTAATTGCATGATTTTACACTAGCATTACACACCCTCTAAGTGTTTGATAAAATGTCTGGTTATGCTTTCTGGAGGAATTGAAGGTCCAATGTATGTCTTATGAGTTGAACAACTATATGATGATGAAATGATTATGAAATGAATATATGTATATGGTATTCTCGATATAGTGTTGGAATGTGACCATGCCCTACTAGGGGGTTGTGCGCTAGGTAACCTTATCAAGGAGTTCGTACCTAGATAATCAATCGGGGGGTTTGTACTCTAGCACCACAGGTGGTAGGTCGCGACTATCCATCAACCTTGTTGGGGGTTTGTACCCATCAACCTATCGGGGGGTTTGTACTTCAGGACCACGGGTGGTAGGGTGTGACGATCCATCAACCTATCAGAGGTTTGTACTTTGGCACTATGGGTGCTAGGATGCAATGATCCACCAACCTATTAATGGGGTTTGTACCTCAATCACTAAGGGTGGTAGGGTGTGGCGATCCACCAATAGTTTAATAGTCTCTTCTTACATATATGTTATATTCTATGTAAGCATGTTTTACTTAAGCATTGATCATACATGTCATATTATTACTGTGCTATCTATTACTTATCTCTATGCATTTTGACTATGATGCCTATCTTTTGTTGTATTGCATCCCACATACTTAATACATTAGAACGTACTAATGCATACTCTCTACCTATATTATATTACCACGTAGGAATCGGACCCGCTTGAGCTTCTCCACCCACGTGGCTAGTACGGTTTCACTCAAGCTTGTTGGTGAGTCCTTCATTCCGGGGACGTCGCTTATGATCTCATGCTATGTTCTAAGACTATCTTGCTCTTACTTATGTATTGAATATGAGGGTGAGACTGGTTGATTATCTTGGCCCCTGTTCTTATCTATGTAGTAGATATGTTGTTGGACATGTTATGTATCTATACTATGAGCCTTGACTCTCTTGTTTCTTGATGTTTATGGTACACAAGTTTACCTTTAGTCCCATTTCCCCTTGTTTATGCTTATCTCTTTTTATCACTTTACTTGCTTCCGCAACCAAGGATGTGTAATGATATGCTTTGAGGCTTGTTTGGGGTCCCTTCAGGTTCCCCATTCTCTGGTCATGTCTAGGCCCTAGGCTTGGGTTGTGACAAAGATGGTATCAGAGCATTAGGTTGTTAGACCCTCGGCGTCCAACATACTGCGTTGATTAGAGTCTTATTCATGGTTATGAAATGCGCCACAACTATGAATAGGAGGCTATGAGGCACTCTAGGAAATGTTTCACTTCTTCATGATCAATATCATGCGATGGAGCTAGGTCCCCTAAGGCTTATTACTTATCTCTAACCGTTACAATTCACTATGTGTCTCAAGTTACTCAGGACAGTGATATGACGAATGCAGAGGTTCATGATGCTATATGAGTATCGGCCAAAGCGGCAAAAAAGTTGGAAACTCACCTAGATCAACAAGTGAATGTGCCCGAGACGTCTAATGGTAAGAGGAGGGGTAGTGATTCCAAGAGGGCCCATGTTGGGGGTAAGTTCTAAAGTTCCAAATGTAGAGGTGGTGGTGGTGTGGTGCCATATGCTAGGTGCCCAAAATATGGTAGGCACCATGATGGCCCATGCTTAAGGGGTACCGGCGCTTGTTATGATTGTGGAGAGTTGGGTCAATAGGTAAAGGATTGCCCTCGTAGATGCAATAAGAGAAAGGGAGGTGATGGTGGGATGACTAATCCCAAGTGCCCTACGTGTAGGAAGGACTATAGTGGCCCATGTTGAAGGAACGCAGGTGTATGCTTGGGGGTGTGGTGAGATAGGCCACAAAATTCTGGATTGCCCATATGGTTAATACGAGAGTAAAGGTGATTATGTTGATCAAGAGGCTCAAGGAGGGGATGAAATGCCCGATGTTGCTACCGGTATGTTGATATTTCCTTTGGCTTTGATGTGTTTGCATTGATAGGCCCAGTATGCCACTATTTCTTCTATTATTCTTTTGGTTGCTAGTGGATTTCATGTGTGTCCCAAACTCTCTTTGGTGTCTACCTCATTGGTAAGCCTATTATTGTTGAAAGTTCATAGGTTTTGTTCCGTGTTAATATTGCATTAGGTATTGCCTTATTATTTGTGGGGTTCTGTGTGATGGATTTTGATGTTATGCTCGGGGTGGATTAGTTGCATGCATGTTGTGTCTTCCTTAATGTAGGGCCCATAGAGTTAAGTTTTGATTCTCTATTGAGTCCTCCTTGAGTTGGGGGCTTGTAATGTGGTTCCGAAGGGGTAAGACCGTTTGTTGCCTTAAGGTATAATTGATCTTTAAGGGTTTCCCCATGTTCTTATTTCATAGGGTCTTGTCTTGTGATTTTGGTTGAACTTAGTTTGTTTGATTGGAGGTCTTGAGGTGGTTCAGCTACTTGTATATTGTGTCTCCTTTGATTGTAGAACCCTTAAGGCTGTAATATGATGGTTAAGAATGGTCGATCTATTTGGTCAACTACAATGGGTTAGTCATTTCTCTAAGCTTGATTTTTGGTTCAAATTTTGTTCCCAAGTGATGATGAGGGTAGGTGATATCCCTAAGTGTCTTCTCATATTAGGAGTGTTGTTTGGTTGGCTTACGCACCGACTATATTTATAGGTTTCATGAATAGGGTCTTTAGTCCCTAGCTTGTTGTGCTTGTGGTAGTCTCTAGTGATGAAGTATGGATTTATTTAGAGCTTGTGAACCATTTGGAGGTGGTGTTGCAAATCTTGGGGTAAGAGGAGTTGTATGGAAAGTATATGAAGTACGAAATGTGATTAGAGGAGGTTACCTCCTTAGGACATGTGGCGTCGGAGGATGATATTAAGATTGATCCTAAGGAGACGTATGTGAATAGAAATTGGCCTAGTTGACTCCCTTGGATATTAGGAGTTTTCTGGGCTTAGCGGGTTACCACCGGAGGTTTGTGAATGGGTTTTCTTCTATTGCTTCTCCCATGACTAAGTTGACCCAAAGGAAGGATAAGTTGTCTCTGTTTCTATCTTGTCCTCACCGGATGGGGTGGAAGGGTTGTTGTGTTGTGTGGTATTGCTTGGTCTTGTTTGGGTTGTGTGTTGATGCAATATGGTTCGGTGGAAGTTTATGCTTTTAGGTAATTTGAGATGCATGAGAAGGATTATCTTATCTATGACCTTGAGTTGGCCGCCGGGGCTTTCACTTTGAAAATTTGAACATCATTGGTTGTATGGGTGCATATTGATGTATTTACCGTCCACTAGAGTTTCTAATATGTGTTCACCCAAGGGATTTTATCTTGAGACAAATGAGGTGGTTAGAACTTCTTAAGGATTATGATATGAGTGTGCATTGTCATCCCGGTAAGACTAATGTTGTGGCAGACACTTTGAGTAAAGTGTCTATGGGTAGCCTAGATCATGATGATGGTGGTGATGAAGAGGTAGCTAGGGAGGTGCATCGGTTGGCTAGGTTGGAGAATAGATTGGAAGAGGTTGACAATGGTGGTGTTATTGTTCTTGATGGTTCTAAATCTTCTTCGGTTGATGAGGTAAGAGCAAAGCAATATCTTGATCCCTCCTTGTTAGAATTGAAGGCCTTGGTGAAAGAGGGCAAGGTGGAGGTTTTCTCCCAAGGGGGAGATGGTGCTCTTAGGTACCAAGATAGGTTTTGTGTACCTTGTGTTGACGGCTTGGTGGAAAAGATACTTGATGAAGCCCATAATTCTTCTTATTCTATTCACCCCGGTTCCACCAAATGTGTAGAGATTTGAGAGATGTGTATTGGTAAGGAGGCATGAAGAAGGGCATTTCCAAATTTGTTTCTGGTTGTCATGGTTACTAACAAGTTAGAGACGAACATCAAGGGTCGGGTGGCCGAACCCAAGACATAAAGATTCCTACTTGAAAGTGGGAGGTGATTAATATGGGTTTTTGTGGTTGGGTTTCCCAAGACTTGAAAAGGTTTTGATTACATTTGGGTTGTGCGTGATAGGATGACGAAATCGGCTCATTTTCTACTGGTTAAGACTACTGATGGTGCTGAAGAGTATGCTACATTGTACATTCATGTGTTGGTGGGAACACTTCAGGATATGCTTAGGGCTTGTGTATTGGGCTTAAGAGTAGTTGGGAAGATCATCTTCCTTGAATTGGGTTGCCTATTACAATAGCTATCATTCTAGCATCGGGATGGCTTCATTGAGGCTCTCTATAGTAGGCATAGTAGATTACTGGTTGGGTGATTTAAAGTGGGAGAAATGACCTTGTTAGGTCCGAATCTGATTATAGAGGACATAGAGGAGGTGAGGTTGATTAGGAAAGGATGAAGCAGGCTAAGGTCGTCAAAAGTCATATGCTGGTGAGAGGAGAAGGGATCTTAGATTTAAAAATTGGTAATTGAGGGTAATTGAAGGTTTCTCTCATGAAAGGTGTGGTTATCCCGGTAAAGAGGGGGTTGGATTCATGGTTTGTGAGTCCTCAAAGGGTGTTGAGGAACGTTAGTAAGGTTGCACACAAATAGGAAGTGCCCTTGGATAAGGGTATGGTTCGTCTGGTTCTTCATGTTTCTAGGATTAAGGAGGTGTGTTGGTGATTCAAGTGTTATAGGACTCTTGAGGTTGTATAAGTTGTGGGGGATGAGTTGGCCTATGAAAAGGTTCGGTGGAGAAGTTGGGTGGATATGGGTAAAGGTTGGTTTGTGAGGGTGTAGTGTTTGCCAAGGCCATTGGGAGAATCGTAAAGTCGATAGTATCTCTTGGAGAGCTGGTGTGGGCGTGGAGGAGCAATATTCATACCTCTTTCATTCAATTCAAGCTTATGATAACATGTCGAGTCCTTTTATGATTCTAAGTGTTATGTTTTAGCCTCTCAGTCATTTGCATGCATTCATGTTTATATTGAAAGGGTTCATGGTGATTTTACACTTATGTTGAGATTTTGAAAGTGGTGTCTTAAGTGTGTTGTTGCATTCTCATTGGGGCTGATCTCTTTTATGATTACTCTTCTCTTGTAGTATTTTTTGACATTAGGAGACGAATGTTCCCAAAGGGAAGATATTGTAACGATCCCAAAAAAAAGTGCCCGAAAATGTGCCTTGGAAGTGCCCAAAATCATAATTTTCATACATCTCAAAATCCATTCGTTATTTTGGAAATTTCATATTCTTTTTCAGGGGGTCAAATTTAGGGGGAAAAGTGTCTAATCCCGATTTTAGAGCGAACAATTCACAATTTCAAATTTCAAAGTTGTAAATTCCAGTAGTTGAAGCGCACTATTGGTGCGAAGCACCCCTGTATATTTTTTGTGCCAGTTTTTAAGTCCAGTCCAAGACTTTTAAGTCTTGGGCCTAAGCCTTCCCATACGTGAAAATACCTATACTTAGCCATTTTTCACTCTCATATCATTCTAAATATTCCCCAATACTCACTAAAACTTTTAGGCTTATATTTCTCTCAAGATTCAAGTGTCAAAACCCTCTTCGGATCTTAAGTAATTCAATCAAACTTCAAGTCTCCATCTCCAATCCTCATCAAGTTCATCTCCAAAACTAAGGTATGTGGGTTTCTTTTATGGGTTCCTTTCACCCATGATACCCAAGCTTTCCTTTACTCTAATTTGCATGATTTAAAGTTGAGTTACAAATAGGTCTTTATTATTATGAAAATCACTGCACACTATGTTGGGGTTTATGAAATTGTGACTGTTTTCCTTTGTTTCGAGCTATGAAACGAAGGTCTATTGTAAGATTTGATGAAGGGTTCTCATGTACATTTCTTGAAAGTGTTACCAAGTATCTATTGAAGGTTTTACATTAAATTTTCTAGTATGATGTCACTCTTGAATTGCATGGTTTTACACTAGCACTACACACCCTCTAAGTGTTTGATAAAATATCTGGTTATGGTTTCTTGAGGAATTGAAGGTCCAATGCTTATCATATGAGTTGAATGACTATATGATGGTGATATGATGATGAAATGAATATATGTATATGGTATTCTCTATATAGTGTTGGAATGTGATCATGCCTTACTCGGGGATTGCATGTCGGGTAACCTTGTCAAGGGGTTTGTACCTTGATTACCTATCGGGGGTTTGTACTCTGGCACCACAGGTGGTAGGGTGCAACAATTCACCAACCTATCTGGGGTTTGTACTCCGGTACCACAATGATCCACCAACCTATTGACGGGGTTTATACCTCAATCACCAAGGGTGGTAGGGTGTAACGGTCCACGAATAATTTAATGGTCTCTTCTTACACATATGTTATGTTCCATGTAAGCATGTTTTACTTAAGCATTGATCATACATGAATATTGTTACTATGATATCTATTGCTTATCTCTCTATGCATTTTGACTATGATACCTATCTTTTGTTGCATTGCATCCCACATACTTAGTACATTCAAATGTACAAATGCATACTCTATATCTACATGATGTTACCATGTAGGAACCGGAGCCCTACTTGAGCCTCTCCACCCACGTGGCTAGTACAGTTTCACTCAAGCTTGTTGGTGAGTCCTCCATTCCAGGGACTTTGCTTATGATCTCATGCTATGTTCTAAGACTATCTTTCTTTTACTTATGTATTGACTATGAGGGTGAACCCGGTTGCTTGTCTTAGCCCCCGCTCTTATCTATTTAGTGGAGGTGTTGTTGGACATGTTATGTATCTATGCTATGAGTCTTGACTCTCTTGTTTCTTGATGTTTATCGTATGGAAGTTTACCCTTAGTCCCATTTACCCTTGTTTATGCTTATCTTTTATTGTCACTTTACTTGCGCTCCGCAACCAAGGATATGTAATGATATGCTATGAGACTTGTTTGGGGTCCCTTCGGGTTCCTCATTCATCGATCACATCTAGGCCCTCGGCTTGGGTCGGGACAAATCTAATGCTAGAAAACATCACTAGAAAGGTCTATTAACACTAGAATTCAGAGAAATTCCACAGATGTTGTCTTAGATGTATGCTTTGATTGGTGCTTCATTGACAATACTATTTTCATCTCTTTAGAATGCACTACTTTTAGAGTATCCGACCGATCGACATATTTGAAGAGTCCAAGCAACACAGTTCTTATCAGTTTCTACATGGAGACTTTTTCCCACTTCTGATGGTACTATAACTCTAAAGAGATGCAGTTTACTAAAAAGACAAAGACATGGAAAAAAGGAAGGTTGAAGAACTAGGTTGTGTTATTTATTTTCATGGCAAACAAATGGGAAAGTAGGAAAAAAGCCAGAACATTAAAAAAAAATAGGAAAATACACTGGGTATAGAGAGTGTGACATAACCATTGAGTGAAAAAGATAAACTGCTAGAGGATAATGTGGCTATGATCAAATCATAGAGTTGAGTGGGATAGCTTTGGATATCACTAACCTTGCACCAGCTAGAATTATTTGCGGACAACAGAGAGCGGCCCTGAATTTCCTATAATTTTCAATGTATCAGGTTCTTCTAACTTGGCACCTCTACTTTGTAAATCCCATTTGCATGAAAAGTCATGATATTGCTGGAACACAGCAAGTAAGGAGTGTCCAAAATTGAATTGCAGTAAAAGTTATTATTCTAATTTTTATAACAATAACAACATACTTCATAGGTAATGAAACTATTTCTGAAGGACCCTCAACTCAAGATTGATATATTTTTTCAAGGAAAATTTTGTTCGTTCACCCGAAGACCAACACATTGATTTGTGGCTATGATGAGCTTGGTTTTCCATTTCAAATGTGTAAGGATTCATCTAAAAATAGGAGTACACATTCAAGGGAAACAATATGGCCCATAATCACACACTCTAACTTCTACTATAAAAAGCTGAATGAAATGCTAAGACAGTAACCAAAAGAAAAATAGTTGGACGCTCTTAATTATGCTTAGACATAAGTGTTAGAATATCTTCGTGAGATCACAAGTATATCCATATGATGACAATAGATGAACAAATTACTGAAAAGTTAAAAAGTAATATAGTCTAGACTCAAAATGACAAAAGAAAAATGTATATGTGAAGGACATAATTATCTATCTGTGTCAATGCAGATTGTACAATTGAATGATCACAATTATTCATCGTTTATCCAACTTTATCAATAGCTATATAATTGAATTAGGGGGTCAAATTGTTAAGTAGATTTTTATTGAACAAAGACATTCTGTAATAGAATGCAAAGGGTCTAAACGAACTGCCCATGTGAATCTCTACCACATTATGGAAGCCAATATTTGATTTGAAAGAGAAAGTCAAAGAAAAAAAGCCTTGAGATAGTACCCGTTCTCTGATTTTGAAGCCATTTCCAGAAGTCGTTGACAACATGACGTTAGGAGGTATTTTTCCAAGTATGTCATGGGTGTCAAAATAAGTATGTCTCGTGCTGCTCAGAATGAACTTAAAAATCACTTATGATCCTATTTTGCACCACTGCACTGGTAATAATGATGGAATCAATCAAAACGAACACTAAAAAAATACAAAATGCAAGTAAGTATAACAGAGAAGATGAAGATTTGTAAAAAAAAAAAAAGAGTAAATTAATTCGAGTTCATAGTTATGCCACTATGCAAAATGAACTTCCATGATGGGATCATTCAAAGGATACAAAATGATAGCTAGCATTGATAAAGAAGAACTGTAAGAGAAATTGAAGGCTTCAAGTTTCATCCACAGCGAAATTGTTGCAGTCATTTCTTTCTTGTTAATTGATTCTGCTGCAAAACCAGTAACTCAGAATGTTGTATGAGTAGAAAATATAGTAATGATATAATCTATATAGATTGTTCTAGGGATTTGAAGGGGAAAAAAGTAAAGTATAGAAAAATATATGTAGCTGTGAGGAGTTGTACATAATATGCTGAGCTGAGTGGTACTTTAGTTAGTTATGGAATTAATTAAGCTAATTGAGAGTTAGTTAGGTAGTTATAACTGCAAAGTGGAACTAGCTGACCAAGTGTGTATATATATATATACACAACTGATCAGCGTGAAACGTATTTGAGCCAGTTCAATTTAATCAACATTCATTCAGTTCATCTTCTTCCCTTTCTTTACTCCATAACCGACATTGCAATATTCACCATAACAGTAGCTAGATCTCAAGCTTTCAATATGGTATCAGAGCAAGGTTCTCGACATGAGACCTAGCTACTGGAATTGAGGATATCTAAGGATTGCAGAAGGAAATCTGAGTGGATTGAAGGACTGGCAGATCTGAGAATCAGAAATGGAGAACACAGTGAGTTCATTATCACAATCGAATGCATCACAAGTTGAGAATTTCACGAACATTCATCCCAGAAGTCCTCTGTATCTTAATCCCTCTAACACTTCAGGTAGCAGTTTGATTTCACAGCAATTAACTGGTATAGAAAATTACACAGGTGGGAGCAATTCTTTGAGAGTAGCGTTATTTGCTAAGAATAAAGTATCCTTCATTGATGGAACCTGTCAAAAAGAACAATATAAGGGAGATTCAGAGCATGAATAGGAAAGGTATAATGCTTTTGTTTTATCATAGATCACAAATTTTGTTTCCAAAGAACTAGCAAATGGTTTGATGTTTTCTTCTAATACTCATGGTGTTTGGATGAATTTGAAAGAACGATTTGATAAAAGAAACCTGACTAGAGTTTACCAGATAAATAGAGAAATTTGTACAACGAGTCAGGGAAGTCTTTTTGTTTCTAAGTATTATTGAAGGTTAAGGAACCTTTGGGATGAACATGTGTCATTAGTACCTCTTCTAGCCTGTGATTGTAACAAATATAGAGAGTATGCAACTCACATGGAGAAGCAAAAACTCATACAATTTTTGATGGGACTGAATGACACTTTTGCTCAATCTAGAAGCCACATTTTGATGACTGTCCCTAGCCAAAGTCTCAATCAGGCTTATAATATGATTATGCAAGATGAAAGTCAAAGAACTCAGTCTCAGATGATTGCAGCTTCAACTGTACCTCTTCAGCAACTAGATATCAATGGTACTACAACCCTGGCATCTGGTCAACACAGCAAATTTAAGAAGTCAAGTGACTTGTATTGTGAGCATTGTCATTTCAGAAATCATAGTATCAAGAATTGCTACAAACTGATAGGGTATCCAGCTGATCATAAGTTTTGAAAAAGGAGTATTGCTGATAGAAGTGATAGGAAGTCACAATATGAAGGTAAAAATCAGAGGTTTGGAAGCAGACGTCATATAGATTTACTGGAAATAGAAGGCCACAAGCATATAATGCACACTACATAAATGAACCAGAGGTTACAAACAACAGACAACAAGTTCAGCAGTATAATATGGATGGCACAGCAAAGCATAGGGAAGCTAGAAATAGCTTACACACACCATTGTTTGTCCCATCTTTTACTCCAGATCAATATCAGCATACCATGAAGATATTAAGCAAAGACTCTGCACCACAAGATAATACAATCAACATGGCAGGTACAACTCAGGACTCTAAGACTAACTTCAGCATTAAGTGTCTTTTTGGAGGATCAGAAACATCACCATGGGTGGTTGACATAGGAGCCACCAATCATATGGTCTATAGTCTGAAATCCTTAATAAACTCCATTCCTGCATCTCAGATTCTAACCAAATCTACCTCCTAAATGGACAGACTACTAAAATCCAACACATTAGAATAGTGAAATTTTTTGATGATTACATTCTTCACAATGTACTTTATGTGCCTCACTTTGAATATAATGTTTTGTCTATTTCTAAGCTCAACAAAGAACTTCAATGTTGTGTTTCTTTCTATCCAACCTTCTGTATATTTCAGGACCTACTCACTGGCAAGTTGAAGGGGATTGGTAAGGAGAAGGAAGGACTATATCTACTTCCATCTATCACCAAAAGGCCATCACCTGTCAGCACTCATGTGTATTCAAGCTGTTCTACTTCTACTTCTGCCCCATCTCAATCTGTTGCTTTACCTCAGGATCACTCTTCAATCTAGCATCTTAGATTTGGTCATGCAACTTTTGAAGTTCTTTAAAGGATTCCAGTCTTAAATCCTTCTATTCACACTGACAAATCAATGTTCTGCCCTATATGTCCTCTTGCTAGACAAACTAAGTTTCCTTTTCCTAGTAGCAATATAGAGTTGTTTTACCTTTTGAACTATTACATATGGATGTCTGGGGTCTATACAAACAATGTACTTACAATGGTTACAAGTACTTTCTCGCTATTGTAGATGACTATTCAAGAATGATAAGGATTTACTTGTTGAGATTAAAAAGTGATGTCATTACTCACATTACTTCTTTTCTTAATCTCATTAATAATCAGTTCTCAGCATCGGTTAAAACAATCAAATCAAACAACGGTTTAGAATTCTTCAATGCTCAATGCAACACTCTTTTTACTTCTCTTAGAATCATACACTAAAGCTCTTGTGTGCACACTCTTCAGCAGAATGGAGTTGTTGAGAGAAAAGACAGACATCTTCTGGAAATGGCTAGAGCTCTCAGATTCCAAGCTCACATACCTCTAAAATTTTGGGGTGAATGTATTCTCACTGCATCCTTCCTTATTAACAGGCTTCCATCTATTAAATTTTCCAATAAGTCACCTTATGAACAGTTCTATAAACATCCACCTAACCTTGACAATATTAGAGTACTTGATTGTCTATGCTATGCTACTAGACCTATTTTTTCTGATAAGTTCTCTTCCAAAGCCATACCTTCTGTTTTTATGGGATATTCAGATACAAAAAAGGGATTCAGATTATATGACATCTCTAAAGCCACATTCTTTGTCAGCAGAGATGTCACTTTCAGAGAAGATATATTTCCCTTCCAACACCCCAAATCTGCATTCCTAACCCCTCATTTTATCCCTCATTCACATACGTTTCCACTTGTTTCAACCTTCACTCATCCACTCAATGACACAATAACAACTACTTCTACATCCACAACTACAGATAATGCCATCACAGATAATGTCACACTCTTTCCATCATCCCCTGAACATCTTCCAGAATCTACTCACACTTCTGCTATATCCCGTACTTCTATTAGTCATACTCCTCCACCACCTGTATGCAGAAAATCTACTAAAATAGTCAAACTACCTATTTGGCATACTGATTACATCACCAAATCTACTACCCATCTTCTTGTTTCCAACTGTCTCTCACACTCCCACATTTCACCTTCTTACAAAGCTTATCTCACAACTTTCGCCTCCTCTATATCTCAACCCTCTTTCTATAGACAAGCTGATCAAGACCCCAACTGATACAGGCTATAAACCAAGGGATTGAGGCTCTTACAGCCATTCACACTTGGGAAGTTCTCCCTCTTGCTGCCTATAAGACATCTTTAGGTTGTAAGTGGGTCTATAAGATCAAGTATAAGGTTGATGGCTCCATTTAAAGATACAAGGCTAGATTAGTTAGTAAAAGGTTCACAAAACAGGAGGGTCTTGACTACCATGACACTTCACCAGAGGTTAAAATGGTCACTATTAGGACTATTATTGCTTTAGCTGCTCAGTCTCACTGGCCTCTATGCCAAATCTATGTTTACAATGCCTTTCTTCAAGGTGATCTCCATGAGGAAGTATATATGACCTTGCCTCCTAGACTTGGCAGCCAGGGAAACCATAAGGTATGCAGGCTACTCAAGTCCTGGTATGGCTTAAAATAGGCTAGCAGACAATGGAATCTGAAACTTACTACAACTCTTATTCAGTCTGGTTCTACACAAAGTAAACTGGATTATTCCTTGTTTACTAAAAGGAATAAGATAGGAATTATTGTTATATTGGTCTATGTAGATGATATGCTCATAACTGGAAGTGATGAGGGAATGATTCAGGAAGCTAAGAGGATTTTGAATCACAACTTTAAGATGAAAGATTTAGGAGAACTAAAATACTTTCTTGGAATTGAATTTGCAAGATCAACTGAAGGTATCTTAATGAACCAGAGAAGATATGCTTTGGATCTAATATCAGAATGTGGACTAGGAGGAGGAAGGCCTACTACCACTCCATTGGAACAAAACCAAAAGTTGAAAATTATGGAGTATGATGAAATATACGGGACAAAAGAAGATGATCCAGCAATGGAGGATAGAGGAGTGTATCAGAGACTCATAGGAAGGCTATTGTACTTGGCAATGACCAGACCAGACATCTCTTTTTCAGTGCAATATTTGAGTCAATTCATGTATGCACCTAAAAGATCACATTATGAAGCAGCAATGCATGTGGTTAAATACATCAAGAAGGAACTTGGGCTTGGTATTCTGATGAGTAGTAAATGTTCAAGTAAAGTGACTGCATTTTGTGATGCAGACTGGACATCTTGCTAGTTGTCAAGGAAATCAGTTACACGTTTTGGGGTAAAGTATGGGGGATTCTCTGGTCTCTTGGAAGTCAAAGAAGCAAAGCATAGTTTCTAGAAGCTCAGCAGAAGCTGAGTATAGGAGCATAGCCACTACAGTAGTAGAGTTGGTATGGTTGCAATTTTTTTTAATTAGCTAGGTGCTAAAGTTGAACTGCCAATGGAGCTGTTTTGTGATAACAAGGCAGCATTGCAAATAGCCTCAAATCCTATGTATCATGAAAGAATTAAACACATCGAAATTGATTGTCACTTCATTAGAGAAAGACTACATGAAGGCCTAATCACAACAAAGTATATCGCAAGCAAAGAGAAACTGGCAGATATATTCACAAAAGGATTGGGAAGTCAACTACATGCTGAAATGTTGTCCAAGTTGGGATTGCTGAATATTTTTCATCATCCAACTTGAGGGTGAATGTAGAAAAATATATGTAGCTGTGAGGAGTTGTACATAATGTGCTAAGCTGAGTGGTACTTTAGTTAGTTATAGAATTAATTAAGCTAATTGAGAGTTAGTTAGGTAGTTATAACTGCCAAATGGAATTAGCTGACCAAGTATGTGTATATATACAACTGATCATTGTGAAATATATTTAACCAGTTCATTTTAATCAACAGTCATTCAGTTCATCTTCTTCCCTTTCTTTACTCCATAACCGACATGGCAATATTCACCATAGTAGTAGCTAGATCTCAAGTTTTGACATAAAGAAAATCGTGAATCAATCAAGAATAGATTACAGAGAAACAATACAAGGAAAAATACAAAGAGACAAAAGATGGACGGAAAAGGTTTCCTAGGAAAAGTAAGAAGAGGATCGATGCATCACACAGCAAAAGACACAACTTTTTTTGTTTAATATGATGTATCTCTTATCTAGACTATTTGACAAATACATTGTAGTGGAATAACTCCAAGCCTTCAATGTAATAAGATAATGGGTATGCTGTAGATACCATATTTGTTTCAAGGTCGTCATAGAGATTAGTGGAAGAGATGTTGATTGAATCCGACAGTCAAAGAACATCTGTTAAGAATCTGCCAAGATACTTTGAAGGAGATGGTAAAATCAATGTCGGCAATGGAAGGGAACAAAACTAAGGATCCATCCACAAAAGTTCGGTTTGCTCTATCTTTAACAATAATAGCAATGGATATGAATCATGGAAAAAAGTCAAGAACATTGAAAAAGTGGCTTTTACGGTGGAAGCCTAGAATGCACGAGTGTCAAACCGGCGGGTTGGGTTGAAGTTGAGATGTTAAAATGGGTTGGGATAGAAATTGAGTTAGATTATCACCCACCCAAATTTACATTGGGCTCAAACGAGTTGGACTGAAATGGGCTAAAATTCGGGTTCGGTCATGACACGCGCAATTTGACCCGCTCAATTTGAATAATTCCAACATATTTTTATTTATTTTTTATAATCACAATTTGAATTTAACTCAATAAATAAAAATAAAAGTTACAATTTAATAGATAAATGATAGAAAATATACAATAGATAGAAAACATACATTATATCAATGTAAGTAAAAAGTCTAAGAATGGGTTGAAATTGGGTTCAATTGAGGATTCTTTTGATATGAGTTAAGGCTTGAATGGGTTGGGATTGAACCCAATCAAAATTATTTTGAGCTCAACTCATAAAATTTTGGGCGGGTTTTACCTATATTTGAGCTCATTTTTGACACTCCTAATGGAATGTATTAGGGTGTAAATAACGCAAAGATTAGGTAGGAGATGCAAGAGACGTAAGAGGAAGTGTCCAAGTCAAAGTGTTATTTGAAACTGTTGCAACGGTAATTTTGGGATGCAACGTTTTAGTGTGAAAGGCTTATGCGACGTTAGTTTGTCCTAAAAAAATTAATTATCAAAATTCTATAAAAAAAAGAAGTTAAAAATCCCTGTTTTGTGGGCTTGCCACGTAGATGAGTCTAAAATCCTATATATATATATATATATATATATATATATATATATATATATATATATAAGATTTATGGTTAAAGTTTTTTTATTAAAAAAAAATTTAGATCACTTAAACACAGAACACCTTCTTATATATTGATTCAAAACAATTTCTTAGTTTAAAACTGTAAAATCATTTTTACAATCAAAATTGTGATTTACCTACTGATAACTTTACTTTATACAATGTTTTGTTAATTTAAGGTTAAATTTCTGAAAAATAAATCTGTTTTAAATTTTAAATTGTAAACCTTAAATTGAAAACGTCAAGTTGAAATACTAATTTAAAACTGTTTTTTATTTTAAAATTTTAACTATAAAGTTAATATAATTTTTTTCTCATATTTATATCACGTATAAATATTTTTAATATTTAAAATATGAATAATTTTCAATTCAAAAGGATAACTAAAAATTATATAGTTTTATAAAAATAGCTTCAGTGTATGAAAAAATGGGAAAATTTAAAGTAAGGTGTCATAATCAGAAATCGATTGTGATGACACTTGACTTTAACCCATTGAGACAAGTCAGCCTAAACAGCATATAACTAAAAATTCACAAAATAAAGTGGACATAGTAGTGTAAATATATAAGGATAAGCAATAAAGGAACGGATGTATGTTTGCAATCTGAAAACCAACTCAAGACTGTTGTAACAAGTACAAGTCTCTACTACAACTGAATGCAAAAGAAAATGTATATAAGTTCATGTCTTTGATTCTCAAATAGAATAAAAACAATAAATACATAGAAGTTTGAAGGGTCCGCTGAAAAGGACTTGTTGTTACCTCTCAGGCTATCTCAAAGCTTGGTCAATAAATAAGAAAGAAACATCAATTGAAACCAACCTCATAACCTACACACAATTGAGGAAGTAAGGGTGATTGCCAACCTAGTACACAGAAAAAAGATGTCATGACTCAAAATTCGAGTGTAATGTCACTCACCTAATCCATCAAGGCTAGTCAGCCTAAAACCTAAGCAGCTCAACATAATATAATAAAAGCGAAAGATAAACAGTCTAAAAAGGATAGATAAGCATAGGAAATCAATACTACATCCTTCTGAAGAATGGTGTCACATATACAAGCCTCTAAATACAGAATTGTGAAATAAAATACACGTCTCTATATCTAATTCTCAAATAGAACACAACATAAAAGTAAAAAATCTCTGAAAGACTGTCGAAGGGACAAACAATTACCTCCCGAATAATCCAGAAGCTCAACCCAACAAAAAGAAAGTCTAGTAGGGTGCATCGGTCTCACAACCTACAAATATGTAGCAAGGAGTAAGCACCAATCGATAGGGCACTCAGCAAATGGAAATAACCTATAGTAAAATAATGAGGAACACAGTACTCTTAAACACCCAACATACCGCCGAACTACAATCCTGCACTCAGAAAAATCCCAGCATAATATAATTATTCCACAATAAAATAGATATTCTCATCACTTGGCATAATATCTCCAACTCATACATAAATATATAAATAGGTCCAACGATTAAACTGGTTAATTACATAGTAAGTCAATAATTTCATAAGAAAAATAATAATAGTATCAATCAGATACGATATGGGACAGAGTGAATGCCATGATATGTGCACAATACGATGCAATATCAAATAATTGTAATGCATGTCTGTCCTATAATACACATCCGCTGATAACCTTCGACCGAAATCTATAGGGGCCACACAAGTACTATATATCCGTGAATATTGCCGGCAAAGACCTCGTCCAATATTCACCCATACAGAAATGACCTCGAATCATTGGCATATTACCTCGATTTGATTGGTAGAGACCTCAGCCACCAATCTACATGTTATCTTATTCAACTCTCGGTTATAGCTATCATAAGTATCCGATGCACAGATAATAGAGAATGTAATATGCACGATTTCAATGATATCATAATGATCTCGGTATTATCAAAGTATTAGTAACATCAATGCCTCAATGTCATATCAATTCCTATATCAGCAATATCATGATATAAATTCATCTCATATCAATTTTAACTACCCACATGATCATATACATATATAATACAAATCATAAATAACCCACAAATCAATAAATCTCTATATAGATAATTACTCAATCTAATCTCATGATTAACACCTAATACAATACAATTCTACCCCAAGGTACTCAAACTAATATGCAAAGGAACATACAAGGTTCAATCATACTTAACAAAAAGTTAGAAGTCCACTTGTCTTACGATACTTTGAATCGCCAAAATTTATTCAAATATAACATCACAATCACATAACGAATCTAGTGACACTAAAATCAATCAATTCTGAGAAAAAGAGTAGACTGATAAAAAAATCCCATGTTGAAAAATAGCTAAAATCTAAAATTTAATACATGAAAATGTTCTCCAAGTAAAAAGGAGTTCAATGGTTTAAATCATTTCGAAAATAGGGTTAAGATGAGAGAGAAATCATGAGTTAAAATTTAAAAATCAAAGTTCGAAAAATTCACAAATTCCAGAATCATAAGTTGAAAATACAAATTGATCAATGGAAATCAATTAAATAGATTAGATAATAGTTACCCAATAGATTTTTCTTGAAAAACCTTGAAACCCCTTTTGAAAACGAAGCTTGGAGTGTTGAAACTGGTGGAATATGAATGAAATACGTTTTTAAAAAAAGGTCACTGTTCAACTCAGACTTGTGCTCCGCGAACACGAAAGCTAGTGGGGCTAACACTCCATAAATGCGAAGGTCAGTGAAGGGGGGCCCTCTGCAAACACAGAGGTCAAATGGCCTCATACTCTGGGAACGTGGAGTACAAGAATGAGATGCACCAGAAATAGTCAAAATCAGTAAAAATAGCCAAGTGTAATTCACCACTAGGACCCTCGGTATTCATTTGAAATCCTGTAAACATAGACCAAACATAGAACCCTACTAGAAACAATGATCCAGACTCAGTGGAACCGTTAGAATTAGAACTCGAAACCTTTGTTGTCCCGAACCCGTGAAAGCTCATTTAAACTAGTTTTGAACTCAAAAATTCAAAATATTCTCAGAAGCTCTAAAAATCACAACAAAGCCATTTCTAGCATTAGTTTCACCATTGAAACCAGTAAAATTGATGAAATTTCTATATGGGCCTCCAAACTCCGAATGTTGACCAAAGTCAAACTTATAATCCTAAATGAACAAAAAGTGCAAATTTGGGCCTAAAATCTCCGTTTTAACTCTAAATTCAGTTCTGCAAGTTTTCTTGGACCATATTCGGCATTTCAGAGCTAATAGAATTGACAAAATCGAATTCTGAAGCATGAAACTCAAAACGACTCTGAAACTCAAAAATTCTCACTTTAAGCCTTTAAAATCTCATTCTTTAGCAAAACTCCAACTTTTTACAAGGTTTTCAAAATGCGACTTTTAGACTTGGCCAAAAATGACTCAAGGCAACCTTTGGGAAAGACAAAAGGACAATTAGGTTAAAACCTCCAAAAATGACCTTCGAGGTCATTACATCATCAACTACTAAGAATAACATTCGTGCTCAAACATAAGACAAGGGATATACCTGAAGGCTCAAATAACTGAGGGTATCTGGAAAGCATATCTGACTCAATCTCCCATGTAGCCTCTCTCTCAGGCCTGTGGCTCCACTGGACCTTTAGTGAGTCAATCTCCTTAGTCCTCAACTTTCTCACCTGCCTATCCAAAATGGCTATTGGATGCTCCTCATAAGTCAAATTAGGGCTAAACTCAACTGAATCCATGGAAAACACATGAGACTCTTCTGAAATATGACACCGTAGAATTGAATATGAAACACTGAATATACTGAAGATAGGTTGGGTGGTAAGGTAAGTCCATGAGCCACCTCTTCCACTCTGTCTAGTATCTCAAAAGGACCAATAAATCTTGAACTGAGCTTGCCCTTCTTTCCGAATCTCATAACACAGTTCAAGGACGAAACCTTCAACCATACCATGAACTCCAAAGGTTAAACCCGCCTTTCAACATAGCTCTTTTGGCGACTCTAGGCTATCATTAATCTAGTATGAATCAACCACATCCCATCTAAGTCATCTTTCAATATATCAACACCCATGCTCACCACCACTATCATGTCAAACCATCCGATGGGTGATCTATACCTCCGGTCATATAAGGCCTCAAAGAGGTCATCTGAATGCTAGAATGATAACTGTAGTTGTTCGCAAACTCTTCCAAGGCTAAGATATGGTCCCATCTAGCACCAAAATCAATAATATAGGATCGTAGCACGTCCTCTAGTACATAAATGGTCCTCTCAAACTGGTCGTCAGTCTAGGGATGAAAAGATGTACTCAAATCCAAACGGGTACCCAATCCTTGATGTAAGGCCCTTTAACAGTGTGAAGTAAACAATGATCATGGATCCAACACAATGGATACTGGGACTCCGTGAAGTCTCACAATTTGACTAATATAAAGCTGGGCCAATCTCTAAATTGTATATTTACTTTGACCGGAATGAAGTGGGCAGAATTGGTCAAATGATCCACCACTACCCAATAGAGTCAAATCCCCTAACAGTAGTAGGCAAGCCAACTACAAAGTCCATAGCAATGCATTCCCACTTCCACTCAAGAATGGAATCCTTTGAAGCTCTCCACCTGGCCTCAAGTACTCGTACTTGATCTACTGACATGTCAACCACCTAGACACAAACTCTAATATATCTCTCTTCATGTTGTACCACCAATAATGTTGACTCAGATCATGGTACATATTCTCTACCCTTGAATAGATAGAATATCTAGCACAGTGAGCCTTCTCAAGTATCAATCTGATCAAGTCACACACCTTGAGCACATAGATATGATCCCCAAACCTGAAAACTCTCTGAGAGTTAATTTTAGCTTCCTTAGCCTCTTCTCTAACTACCTTATTATAAAAATCTGACATAGCTTCTCATTCTCAAAATGCCTCGAGCGAATCTGATCCATCAAAGATGAGGGATCCTCAATAGAAGCAAGTACACTAGCATTCTAAAAACTATGCAATCTTTCTAACCCATTTGCTAGCCTTTGAACATCTTTAACCATGGGTCTCTCCTCCACCTATATAGCTACGAGGCTCCCCATATTAGAAGTCTTTCAAAGAATCAACCACCATATTGACCTTTCCCAAGAGATATAAAATAGTCACATCATAATCTTTTAGAAGCTCAATCCATCTTCTTTGCCTCAAGTTCAGGTCCTTTTGGCTGAATATATACTGTAAGCTACGATGATCGGTGAAGATGTCACAATGAACACCATAAAAATAGTGCCTCCACAACTTCAATGCAAATACAACTGCTATCAACATTAAGTCATGGGTGGGATAATCCTTCTAATGAGACTTCAATTGTCTAGAAGCATAAGCCATCATTTTCCTTTTTTACATCAAAACTCCAGCCAAACCAACCCAGAAGAATCACAATATAGAGTAAGTCAATACCCTCCTTTGGTAATGTCAAAATAAGGGTTGTAGTCAACAAATACTTGAGCTTTTGGAAGCTCTTGTCACACTCATCCGACCACAAGGATGAAGCATTGCTTTGAGTGAGTTTAGTCATAGGGCTTCTATAGAAGAGAAGCCCAAAACAAATTGCCTGTAATACCCAGCTAGGCCCAAAAGATTACAAATTTCAGTGGCTAGAATAGGTCTAGTCCACCCCTAAAGCACCTTAATCTTAGTTGGATCAACGTGAATACCCTCTTCAGACACAATATGACCCAGGAAAGCCACCGAACTCATCCAGAACTCACACTTGGAGAACTTGATATATATAATGTCTCTTCTCTAAGGTGGTAAAGTACAATCCTCAAGTGCCGCTCATGATCCTCTTTGGTAGTGGAGTGGACCAATATATAATCGATGAAAACAATAAAAAAGGAATCTAAATATGGTCAAAATACATCATTCATCAGCTCCATAATGTGACTGGGGTATTGATCATCCCAAAGGACATCACAAGGAACTCATAGTGCCCATACAGTGTCTGGAAAGTTGTCTTATGGATGTCAAATATCCTAATCCTTAGTTGATGATATCTAGATCTTAGATCAATCTTGGGATATGTGACTGTGATGTCACTCAACCCAGCTACTCAACGAAAGAAGCGGCAGTTGTCATCAGCATAATAATCCAACCTTAGAGGTTGGGGTCGAATCCCACAGGGAACAATGTGTCAACGATTGAGTAGAGCAAGGACCTATGGCCACTAGATTTTGACTCGATAAGAAAATACCAAGCAAGATTTCTAACTAATTGGGGGAAACTAAGATAACAAGTACTCCTAAGAAACAATTGGATACGGATTGATCAAGCAAGGAAACAAGGTTAGGGAATATGACAATCAATTACAACTCAATCGATCCATCACATTTTGCATTAAATTTACTCTAGTAGGTAGGTTGCGTGTAATCACCTTTAGACTAGGATGAAGGCGATGTTTGCAATAGCCAACTATGAAATTTTACGCGAGCCACTCAAAGACATGCTAGGCTTGAGCACCTCAATGAAAAACTCCTAAGAACTTAGCCGTTGAGTCCCTTTTGAGGCTCTCAAAACATAAACCCATGACTATCATGCAACCTTCGCCTCAACTACACTCGCTAAAGTAATAATTGAAGATCAAACCTATAAGTTCGTGACCTCATATCTAAAGTTATACATGAAGATATGCATGAACCCATAAACCAATTCAAAAAATCAAAGCAGTTTTGGAAGAAGCCACTTGAATTTGCAGGTAAAAGCATTAACTAAGCATGAAAGCAAGAGAAATAATCAAGATCCATTTATAAATTAACATCCAAGCTCAATTAAATCTACAAATTAAGCATTCGAGAATAGGAAAAGAAAGAGTGAGTGAATGATAAATACAAGTGAGGCCCACACTTTTCAATCCACTCAATAATTTGTAGAAAACTTGCTCTAAGTCTTCACCTTATACTAAAATCTACACTATGGTGTGTTTTTCTTCTTCAAGAATGTATAAATTCTATGAAGGAAAGATCACTCCTCTTCAAAGTATGAAGAATGAGCGCTGGGAGTACGCGTATATCATTTTTGGGACTGAAAATGGTGAATTTCCTGAACTGCCTCGACGCTGGACACTACAATATTCTGCGATCGTGCTTAACATTCCGCAATCACGCTCAATATTTCATGATCGCGGAGTTTGTATTTCCTTATGCTCCATATTTGCACCTAAGACTAGCATGCTCACGCTTCTCCGCATACCACAGCTTCATGATCGTGGACCTAAAGGTTGTGTTCATAGAGTGTAATTGTTGCCAGGTATCATTTTTTGCAATTTTAGCTCCTCTTGGCTCCAATTCAGCTCCAACTTTGATTCCTTCTGGCAAGCTAATTCTAAAGCCTATGTGCCTGAAATATACACTATTTAAAGCATAATTAGCCTTAAGTTATAAATTTAACAACACAAATAAAAAAAAAAGAGCAGGAAGTGAGTGCAAGTTATGCATTCATCAACACTCCCAACTTAAGACTTGGCTTGTCCTCAACCAAAACAAAACTAAACTCAAGAAGCTAGCAATTTAAGTGCAACAATCCCCAATTCACTTTTAAGAAATTAAATCATGATCATGACAATGGTTGGTACCTACAATTAGCAAAGTTTGTGGATGCCTATCAAGTAACTCCCTCACTTTTCAAAAGCATGTTCTTCAATTCAAAGCAAACTTCTGAGGATGACCAAGTGACAACACAAATTCTCAAGGAGTGACTCAAACTCCTAGTCAACTAACAAGTTCCACTTGGCTCAAGCTTAGAAAAGCATCAATATCACTAATCCATGTCAATTTTCATTTCTTGACAAAAGAAAGAAAGTCCTCAAAACACACACAAGTATATACAATGAACAAGGGACAAAGACTCAAACACTCTCACTAAACAAAAGAACATCTTGTGTACATAAAGACCACAACCATAGGCTTACCTCTATTTTCAATCAACATTGGCTTAATTTTATTTGGTTGGAAATCTCAAAGGGCTTTTTAGGCTTGTAATGTAGGCTTAGGGGTAGGGTAGGATACTATTTGGACAATAGTGACTAACCTTCCTTAAGTCCTACATACAACATTCATTCTTTTCCAACCTTCCACTTTTCTGTTTTTCATTTCACACCAATGCACCTTTAACCCTCCTTTCTCACTTAGGTGCCCTACTTTCAATTATTTTCAACATTTTAGAGGATTCTTTTTTATTCAAGCACTTTTTCTTCATTTTCTTTTCATTTTGAAAGAACTCTTTTTCTTTTCTTTTCATTCCTCCATTAACTTTTCTTTTTCTTTTTCTCTTAACAAGCCTCCAAGTGGTAGACACTCTTCCTTTTTCTCCTACATCACCCCTAACTTAGGCTTAAAGCCTCAATTGTCATAAACATGTAAAACTCAAGAGGGGACAAGGGTTCAAAAGAGGGATATTTTTTCAAAAAGGTTCAAGCCTTGTATTAAGGTTGTCAATAGAAAGGATTAGGTTCAAAAGGGACACTAGGGATAAAATCAATGCATTTGGTGGCTATTTGGGCTATGTGGACTCAATTTGAACTGAAGAATGGCAAAGATCATTTTCCAACCAAAGTCTATCAAGACCAACATTTCAGCACCAAGAAGGCAAGTTCTAGGTGACACAAGTGCACACAAGGGACAAAGCAAAAACCCACAGCACACAAGACATGCAAATTAAATTGAAAGAGATCAATATAACTCCAAGTCAAGTACAGCGGACTCATTTTTCAAATATATCCATCTAGCAAGTAAGAGTCGCCAGAAGAGTCAAAGTGTTGTCTCAAAATCATCCTAAAACCATTTAACTTTCAAAAATTGGAGGGGTATGCCTTTTTCACAATCCACAACATTAACTAAATATATTAGTACCAAATAAGTTATAATCCCAATGTATAGCTCCAACAAGAGTCAATGGCTATTCAGACTTCACCAAAGATCATATTCTACTTGCGCACTCACGCACCCAATCAACGATTTTCCCTTAAGAATATCATCACTCAATCCATCATCGAGACCTGTCAATTATACATACCATTAACAAGAAAAATAAGAAGCTACCAAATCTACTAAAATAGCTAAACTCGAACATAATATATACAAGCCCGTTAAAGGCGTGCTATGGTTAAAATAAGCAATCAAATTCAATCAAATAATAGGATTACCCCTAACTACAATGGTACTGTGACCTCACAGTGCTATTATAAAGTAGAAGAAGAGATGAGGGGCTCCATGAAATGATCACTTGGAACTCTATCGAATCTCCTCTCCATATAATATTTCCAAGGATTAACATAAAGTTCAATTATTATGGTGCGATTGACTCTAATTAGCTCCTTGATGCAACATATTGGGTTTAAGAGCTTTAGTCTTCTTCCATTACCTCTAGCAAGATTTGGTCTCGATGAAGTGTGTGTTGCTAAGATCCATCTTAACCTAGCTAGACCTACAATTAAAACCACATGACAAGAGCATCTAATAGAAGTTTGTAGTCATGTATTAGAAAACACTTAGATCAACAAAGCCAACTAGATAGAGTTTGGATCAAGTAGTGAAGTGTTGCTATTTTTGAACAGTGACATATTGTACTCTGTGTCTGTGGTCATTGCGGAAAATTCACAGAGTTAAAGGCACTCCAGGCTTTTATGTTCATACAAAGTTATCCACATTAACAAAATGCTGAGAATTCCCAAAATAGTGTGATCGTGGGATAGTGTCCGCATTCGCAGAAAGCAAAAGTCACCAGCATCACATTTTAGATTTTTTAAAGGTACTTCATCAAACACATGACATACATATATTCACAGCCTTGGTTTGACAAAATGTAACCCCCAAATCTATCCCTAACAAATTCAATCACTGCCCAAATAACAAACAACAGTTTAACATCAAAATTCACTTTATTTTTCAAAATTCAGGCCCAGAAATCTTTTCCTAAAATACGCAAAAGTGCAACAACACAGTAGAAAAAAGATGAACCTCAGGAAACAACAATGGACCAGATTATCTTAGCGTAAAACTTCACAACCATGGTGAGATAGATTTAATGAAGAAGCAATACTAGTGTAATGGAGTCTCATGGTTGCACAAAATCTACTATAAACAAGAAATGCGTTAGAATGAGGTGAACATACCTTTGAGTGAGTAACCAAAAAGGATGAAGAAAGAAGAACTTGAGCTTTTCCTTGAAGACATGTGAGAGCCCAAGTTATAAAGGATTGCTTACCTCACATTTGATTTTATTCCCTACCTGTAATCTTCTTTTTCTGATTGTATTAGACAAAGTCAGAACTGACTTTTCTTTTCATCCTTGATACTTGTTCAGTGTTCCACCTTCGTAGAATATAAGGCGTGATTGTGCCACATTGCCAAATCCACACTCCGCGTTCGTGAAACTAGATCGCCTTCACTGAGTTTAGTCTAATACGTGACCTAGGCCAAGTTTTTGCAACTTTGGGTGATCCCAGGACCATTTGGGTGATCCTCCCTTGTGCAATGGGTGATGCATGGGCTCCAAAATATTGTCAAAACGGCCCAGTTTCATCCTTTTGCAATTTTTGTTGGTATTTGCACCAATTTATGCAACTCCAATTATCTTAACACTTCAAAACCTATAAAAAAACCACTACCAAAGACTTGAAAATTGTAAGGGTCAACTAAAATTAAAAAAAGAAAATCAAGATGCTATTCTAAAAATGAAAATGCAACAATTTATTATAATATGACCAAAGTCTGATTCACCACCCACTTATGTTTCGAATCTTCTCTCTAATTTCAAGATGATTTGCCATTTGAGCTCATGAGGAGGGTGATGAGAGACCATCAACATTTTTTACTGGTTTCTCCACTTTGAGGACTTGAATTGTCTATCCAACTTATCATCAACTTTCTTTTTAGGTTCCTTGGGTAGACATAGGAGTGACAAGAGACCTTCTTCAAATTGGACTTCACATTTTGTGACCTCAAGTATGCAACATTTACAACTTCAAATGGACTAAAGTTGCTATTTAGAATTTCCATGGCTTGTTCTTCTAACTTTAGTATCATTTCCTCAATTTTGGCCTCTTGGATGATTATTGGACTTAATGACATGCATTGGCCCCATATCTCTTCTATATCAAGCACCAGTCCTTCTTCTTGAGACTCCAACTCATAATTGATCACCCTTGAGCTAGGGGCCTCACTTACTCCATTGCCTAGCTTCAAGTCGACCTCCAAAACATCACTTTTCCATTGAAACCGGTCCAACTCATAACCTCTAGCAACAAGCAAGCTCTTGAGATCATCCCTCATGTTAAGCAATTAGTGTTGTTGAGCCTTTTCTTTGGAAAGTCTAAGACTCAAGTCTGTCAGAAAATCTTGACTCACAACACTCTTGTCCTCATTTACATCCTCAACACCATTTTGCTCATCACGAAGTGCAATACTTCGAAGGAGATAGAAAAAGGGCTTACATTCATCAAGCAAGCTTTCATCACAATTAGACATATAACAAAAAGAAAAAACAAGGAAAAAAAAATATGTACTCACTAATCAAATAAAAAAGAGTAAACTACAAGTCCTAATCCAACTCAATACGCCTATTATTCCTTGGAAACAATTCCATTTTTTATGCCACTCAACTTGGCTACTCAAAAAAAGCAGGGGAATTCGTCATTAGTATAATAACCCAACTTTATAAGACGGGGTCAAATCCCACAGGGAACCATGTGTTGGCGATTGAGTAGAGCAAGGTCCTATGGTTGCTAGATGTTTACTCTATAAGAGAATACAAAGCAAGATTTGTAACTAATTGGAGGGGAAACTAAGCTAACAACTACTCCTAAGAAACAATTGGGAAGGATTGACCAAGAAAGGAAACAAGGATAGGGAATATGGAAATCAATCTAAAGTCAATCAATTCATTACACTTAGAATCAAATTAACTCTATGGGTAGGCTAGGTTGCTTGTAATTACCCCTCTGCTAGGATGAAGGTGATGTTTCATAAGAGCCAATGACAGCCTCTTACATGAGCCACTCAAAGGCACGCTTGGCTTAAGTACCTCAAAGCAAAACTCCCAAGACCTTAGCCGTTGAGTCCTTTTTGAGGCTCTTAACACATAAACTCATGACTATCATAGAACCCTCAACTTGAACTACACTTGCTAAACCAATAATTGAAAATCTAACCTTGATTCAAGTTCGTGATCTCAAAACTTAAGTTATACATGAAGATATGCATGAAGCAATAAACCAATTTAAAAAATAAAAGAAGTTTGAGAGGAACCCAATAGATTTTGTAAGTAAATTATCAACTAAGCATAAAAGCAAGAGAAATAATCAAGACCCATATACAAATTAATATCAAAGCTCAATTAAATATACAAATTAAGCATTCAAGAACAAGGAAAGAATGAGTGAAAGATAGATACAATTAAAGCCCACACTCTTCAATCCACATAAGAACTTGTAGAAAACTTGCTCTATATCCTCAACCTAAACTAAAATCTACACTAAGGTGTGTTTTTCTTCTTCAAGAATATATGAATTCTATGAAGGAAAGTTCTCTCCTCTTCAAAGTATGATGAATGAGGGATAGGAGTGGGTGTATATCATTTTTGGGACTGAAAATGGTGAATTTCCACAACTGCCCAAATGCTGGACACAGTAATATTCCTTGATCGTGCTTAGCATTCCACGATATCAGAGGATGTATTTCCTTGGGCTCCACCTTCGTGCTTAGACATAATGTGCTCACGCTTCTCCACATACCACAACTTTGCTATCATGGACCTGAAGGTCATGTTCATGGAGTGTAACTGCTTCCAGTTATCATTTTGTGCAATTTCAACTCCTCTTATCTCTACTTCAATTCCATTTTTTTATTCTTTCTAGCAAAGCCAATTCTAAACCCTATACACCTAAAACATACACCGTTCAAAGCATAATTATCCCCAAGTAATAAATTTAACAACACAAAATTATAAGAAAAGGAGAAGAAATGAGTGCAAGTTATGCACTCATCAGGCTGCACCCTGAAGCTGGTCGAATAGATCATCAATCCTCAGGAAGTGGATATTTTTCTTGATTGTTACTTTGATCAACTATAGATAGTCAATACACATCCTCATAGAGCCTTTCTTATTCGTCATGAATATAATAACGGCAGCCCATGGAGGTAGACTAGGGCGTATTGATCTGTTACTCAAGAGATCTTAGAGGCGCTCTTTTAGCTTCTTTAACTTAGCTGGAGCCATATGGTAGGGAGGAGTATATATGGGCTTGGTGCCCTAATCAAGATTAATGGAAAAATTAATGTCCCTATCAGGAGGGACTAGCAGGAAGATATGAAGGGAACATATCAACAATCTCCTGAATAATAGCAACAGTATCCATTGGTGATGGTTCTACACTGGTATCACGAATAAAAGCCAAATATACAAGACAACCCGCTACACTAACTTCCATGCCTAAATATAAGATATGACTTTGTTAGGAAAGGATCCACCTAAAACCTGCCATACAATACCCCATCTACCCAGAATAGCCAACGTAACTATCTTAGCATAGCAATCAAGAAAAGCCCGATAGAGAAAGCCAATCCATCCCCAATATAACATCAAAATCAAGAATAATCATATCAACCCAAGTCTTATAGCTTGATAAGGACATAGATAGGATTGATACACTTAATCCACTACTAAGGTCTCACCTATCAGGGTTGAAACATGAATAGACACGAACATAGTATCATATGGAAAGTCAAAACCCAAGGCAGAGTATGTGGACACATAAGAAAAAGTGGAGCTAGGATCAAATAGCACATATGAAGGGCGACAGAAAATCTGGATAATACCTGTAATCACAACATTAGAGGCCCCAACCTTGGGCCTTCCCGAAAAAGCTAACAATGGCTACTTCGATCACCACTCATAGAAGTTGCTCCTCTACCACCAGAATGGGTAGAAATATCACCTTCTACTCTACCACTCGTACATCCACCTCTATCACTCTAACCTTTATCATGATGCCTAGTCACCGGAGCTTAATCTCTGGCCGGTGGTACCGAATCTCTTATAGGGCCCATAATGAGTATGTCTAAGGCACTATCGAAACATATGATTAGGAGAGGCACTCCCAAAGTAGGATCTAAGGGTGCAACACTACTATGAAGGAATAGGAGGGATAATACCGCAGACCTCTGTTGGAACCAGATAAATCCTGACTTGAACTATATGTATTAGGAGGACCCCCTCCTCCTTTTGAAGCTTGCAAGGATGCATGGATCCTATAATGCTGAAAAGGACCTCCTTCTCTTGCCATATATCTGCCTCTTGACAAGTCATCTGAGTACTGCCCTGAAGTATAGACCCTTTTGGGGTTCCCAAACTCCTTCCTGTGCATCAACTCTGCCTCCATAGTGGCAATAAAAACAGAATAAAATGAAGCTCCCTCTCTAGCTACCTAAAATATCAACTGTTTGATAGTATAAACCAACCCCTTCACAAATTGGAAAACTTTCTCCGCCTCGGTATGAATGGTAGCTAAAGCATGTCAGGCCAACTGACAAAAATGAACCTCATACTTCGTAAAGGTCATGGTGCCTTGCCTCAAACTCTCAAACCTCAGACAGCTCTCCTCATGGATTCTCCAAGGAACAAATCAATCATAAAAGGCACTACAAAATATCTCCTAAGTCATCTGAGGAGACCCAACTATAAAAGAACTTGTATAAGTCCTCCACCACTACTTTGCTAGTTCATGGAACTGGAGTGTAACATATCTCACACTATGTGTTTCTAATAGTCCCATAATGTTAAGTAGCTTTCTAAAAGTAGTCAAAAACGGGTTGCATCCTCAGTCTTCCCACCCTAAAACTATGGTTGAGACATCTTTCTAAACCTTTCGTACCTCTACTGCTCATCATTAGTTAAGGTAGATACTAGGAGAACTCAATAATCGGTGGTGCTAGTGGCTGCTCCACCTGAACCTGGGCCTTAGGGGCCAGCTGCTGATCCTAGGGCTATACCCTAAATCTAGTTCGTGAAGTACCAGAGGTATCAGAGGGGCTACCTACCTGCTTGTGCTGTCAAAATACAATATTCTTGATACTTAAAACTTGGAATTTTGTGTGTTATCAATGCGATGTTAGTGAGTTTGATGTGTTTTTATGTTTGTTTTGTAGGATTTCAGGGTTGGCACCATTTTTGGGCTAAATGTGCAGAAGTTACTGAAGTTGCTGAAGTTGCAGTTCCACGAGACCCTTTAATAGCCATAGAGGATTCTTTGGGCCATAAAGAGGGTTTTGTGTACAATTCCAGTGAATGGTAATTTTTTGAAGTTGTGTCTATGAATATGCAGACAATTGTAGACTTAGTGTCATGCCCGGAGGATCAATAAGTCGGAATTTGCTGAAAATCCATCTCACAAAATCCCCTACGGGCTGTAGAACCTTATACGGGCTGTAGAGGGGTGTCAAAGAAGTCAACACCAGAATTAAAGCAGCAGTCCACGAAAGCCTGATCACGGGCCGTAAACTGTTGTACTACCCATAGAGACTCTCGTGGAGCCTACCTACCCAGTTATCCTATTTCATTTTGGTTTTGTATTTAAACACTAGGAATAGGTTTTCTTTAGGTTATTTTTCAAAGGGAACAGTAGAGAACAAGTAGAGAAATGTGATATAGCTTAAGAAACACTAGTAAAACTTTATTTCATCTTTCGATTTTAATCTTAGGATTCTCATTGAAGATTTCTAATTTCTTGTGCTTAAGTCTCTTGTGTAAGTGCTTAATTATGTTAATTCAAATTCATAAGTATTACTTTTACACTGATCATAAGTAGCTGAATCCACAACTATGGTTGTGGGAACCATGAAAAACTTACAAGGTAAAATCGGATAATTCGTAATTCTTGAAAAATGTGCAGCATGTATTAATTAATTCTCTTCGTATTGAATACTTTCTAATGGTTGCCAATATTAGAACCCACCTAGTGTTACTGACTGGATCAAAGTAGTAATAATAAGAAAAGATATTAGTTAACAAGATTGGATTGATGTTTCTCGTCTACTCATTCAAACTGGGCCAAGGGGAGCTTGTACTTGAACAACAGGTAAGGGTAAGTAACGTCACACTACGGGGACGGACCAAATTACGTAGCAAAATTTGCCTCTTGCTTGGGCCAAAGGGTTTGGTGAACTTAACTTACCGTTCTACATACTAAACAGCAGAAAAAATTTGATTACCTGGTAATACTGAGTTAAAGAATCATGGGGAACACTATACCCTAGTTACTCTTCATATTGGTTTAACACATGTTTTAGCTTAGAATTACTTTTCATAGTTATTATAATCCCTTTTTTTTGGGAAGATAAGTTGGTTAATCAACTGGAGTTGCAACTAAATTCTTCTAAGTCTACCATATTCCCTATGGGTTCGAACCCAACCTTTGTTAGGTTATATATCTTGACAACAACCGCTTTAGCCTGAAAAAGTAGGTGTAGCTTGGGCAATATCAAAATTTTGGCGTCATTGCTGGGGAATATGACTGGACTTGTCTAATTCAAGTAATTTGGAAATTAATCCTTAGTTACCTCATTTTATGCTTTTTGTTTTTTTTTTTGTTTTCGTTCAGGTTATAGGTTGTCACGACCCGGACCTAGGGCCTAGAAGTGACATGGGAAATGGGGACCAAGAGTCCCCAAGCAAGCCTAAAGTATCCATATTCACATCATCAGTTCGGAAGCATAATCGAAAAGCAAACACTTAATTCTACGAGCTAGGAGAATAGTACTCATGCTATGGGGATGTAATAGGGAATGGGAGTGATATGAATTGACGAAGCACGTAGCCCATAAATACTAAGAGGCGGGTAAGTATGACTCACTCTTTGGGGGCAATTTAGGACTTAGGATCTTTCACATCATACATATAACCTTATTATCAAGCTCATAACTAATTCACATAATGATATCCAACAAGTAGCCAAAGCCATGAGCATAAAAGCCAATCACAACACTTAGCATATAATCGTAAAGGAGCTTATGCCCAACAATGCCTCTAGTCATAAGATAGGACGGGGTCAAGACATACCCAGGGTCAAAGTATATAACATAAATAAAACACCATAGGTAGAGAAATGGTGGTTTGTCCTTAGAAGATAGGACTCACCGTAACAAGCAAATCCCAAAATCTAAGCTAGACGTCGTACGGTAGATGAATGTAGTCCTCGGTCCCTACTTGGTTAGATCGCGCAGGCAAAAGTATGTGTTAGTATGTCTGAATATATTAAGTATACGGGCATGCAATGCATGTGACTTACCAAACCTACATTCAATGTTAGATGACAAGGGAACATAATATAGAAAGAGATATAGCAAGAGATATAGTATACGATTTGCCACGAAACCAATGATGCATGAAATGCACAAATGCTTATATATATAGTGGGGATGTCAACTCAACCGACATGAGTAAGACCAAGAGGGCTATTACTTAGAGGCTCGATGAAATTACCTCATCAGTAAAGAGGTGGTCTACTTGGCAAAGGTAAACTATACTTCACCTTACGGGCTCCCCCATTTCGGAGACGCAATGAGCATCCTCAGTTTGGATAGGATTTTCACATTATATCATATCATATCATGCTTCTCCTTAAGGGCACCCCAACTTCAGAGAATTGACCTTCTTTACGGGCACCCCCATTTGAGATAGGATTTTAATAAACATATACCTATGATTGGGACATAGTTCAAGGAAAAGGAGAGGGCCCTTAGGGATAACCCTAATGCCCCAATCCATCAGAGCTAAACCTAAACATCCCACACGAATACTTGTACATATATATGCTTTCAAAGAGGCAATAGTCATTTCAAATCCTTTAAGTGCACATTTAGGCTCAAAAGCCAAACCGCAGTTCATAGTCATGATTCTCATGCTTACAGGTAGCTCATTCACATATACAGAATGGTGTAAGCACCCAAAATGCTCAAAGAACCAATAAAAATAGACATTTATGCGATCACATTCTTGTCATAACCGATATCTTATCAAAATCAATTACATAAACATAGTTAGGCTTAACCCGCTTCATAATTTTCAGAAAATCCAATACTCGTGAATGTATATGCCATGAATAATGTGAGAATAGCATGGGTAATATAGATTAAATCTTAAATCAATAATTCAATATGAAATTCAAGAAAATCCATAAGTAAAATCAACATTCAAATTACAGTTTAGATTACCCATACTTAAATCACACTTTAAAGGGACAATGCATATTCAAATCTTCATAACTCCAATGCATTTCATCATATAAGTGCTTAAATTAACTTAAAATCATCAAATAAATATAGCCTATACTTCAATTGAATTTAATAAACAATAATATTGAAAACCCATACTTAAAGTAAGCTAAAATTCTATGAAATTGAGTGAAAGAATTTGGGACTTCTCGGTTGAAAGGGACCAAGAATCAATCCCACATACCTTAGCTAATGAAAAAGTTTCAAGAAGAAATTTGAATAAGAAAGCGCCTTCCCTTGATTGCAAGCTTAAATTCCCACTAGAGTCCTTTGAGAACTTTAAATGTGACGAATGAATTTGAATGAGAGAAATAAGGTTTAGGTCATTAGGAAGTCTTTAGGTAGCATAGGAAGTTACAAAAGAACCTTAGAATAATTCATAATTACAAAAACGTCATTAATGAAATGAGTTAAAAGTCTGAAAATCGTCACCTCATGGAGGACTATATGGTCCCTGAAATGTCGTACGGACCGTATACTTTTCTGTAATCCAACACTTAGGAAAAATTCACTTGCTGAAGGTCCGAAATGATATTCCTATACTTAGAATTTTTTAGCGAAACTACCCACATGGAGGGCCTCATGTGTCGTACAAGGCCACAGGGGCATATGCCTGCCCGTACCACCTCTCTTAGAAAAATCTTCCAGGATAAAGTTCTGAGGTAGTGATTCCATACTTAGAAAAATTTCACTCCGGAAACCATATAGGAGGCCATACGGACCATCCACCTTGTATAGATCGTATACTTGGTCTCAAATTTTGGAAATTTCAAGACTAAGTCTACCACACAACCCTCCACATGATCCGTGAAGCCTCACACTGCCCGTGTGAGGTCCAAGTGTGGCATGCATTAGTTCAAAACTCTGTGATTAAGCTCCAACACCCCACACAAAGCCAAGGGTCACTCCAAGGAGGCCCTAAATGATCCTTATAGCCTCACACGGACTATGAGGGCTCCTATGGAGCGTTACCTTGGACAAGACCTTTCCAAAACTGAGATTTTTAAGATCCATCACGTTTTACAACATCCGAGTTATTACATCATCTCCCTCTTAGAAATATTTTTCCTCGAATGCGCAAAAACAAGGCTTGAATTAGAACATAAAACATTCAACCACAAGATACAATGCATTTTCATTACTTGAAAAATCATAAATTCATTAAAACTCATATTGACACATATTAGAACCATTCAAAATATCATTGAAATCATTTTGGTGCATATGTATACATATTATGTCATCAAACTCAAGAATGAAAGATTTAGGACCACTTGGAAAAGGAAGAACCTAATACCTTAGGCTTGAGTAGATTAGAAAAGATGGGGATATCATTTCATAATGTCCAACTCTGCCTCCCATGTAGTACTCTCCACATATTGATTTCTCCAAAGCACCTTAATCGAAGCCACATCCTTGTTACAAAGCTGCTTCACTTGCCTATCCAAAATATCTACCGAAACTTCCTCAAAAGATAAATTCTCCTCAACCTCAACATCTTCCAAAGGCACAATAGTACCAAGATCACCATCCAACTTTGTCAACATAGACACATAGAAGACTGTATATACAGAGCTTAAATCTAGAGGCAACTCCAACCTATAAGCCACATTCCCAATTCACTCAATAGTCTGGTAAGTACCTACATGCCGGGACTTAGCTTGCCTTTCTTCCCAAAATGCATCACACCCTTCATAGGTGAGTCCTTCATATACACCTAATCACTAATATGAAACTAAAGGTCCCTCTTCCTAACATCCAAATAGGACTTTTGGCAACTTTGGGCCGTCTTCGACCTTTTCCTAATCAACTTCAATTTCTCCATAGCCTCCAACACCAAATCCAGGCCAAGCAAGGCCATCTTACCCAACTCAAACCACCCTACTAGAGACCTACATCTCCTACCATACAAAGCCTCAAATGGTGCCGTACCAATGCTAGAATGAAAGCTATTATTATAAGCAAACTAAATGAGTGGCAGATAGTCATCCCAATTACCTTTGAACTCTAACACAAAAGTCCTCAACATGTCCACCAAGGTTTAAATTATCCTCTCGGCTTGTCCATCAATTTTAGGATGAAAGGCAGTCCTTAACTTCACCTTAGTAACAAGTACTCTTTGAAATGACCTCCAAATGTGAGAAGTAAATTAGGTACCACAATCTGATATGATAGACCTAGGCACGTCATGCAATCCTACCAACTCTTGGATATAAAACCTTGCATAATCTTCGGGACCAAAAGTAGTCTTCACTAGTCGGAAATGAGCTGTCTTAGTCATCCAATCAAGGATAACCCAAATGGAGTCAAATTGCCTTTGGATCCGAGGCAAACCAACCACAAAATCCATGTTCACATCTTTCTACTTCCAAGTAGGAATCTTAATATCTTGAGTCAAACCACTAGGCTTTTGGTGCTCTAAATTCACTTGTTGACAATTAGGGTATTCAGATACAAACTTGACTATATCCTTCTTCATACCATGCCACCAATACACCTCCCTCAAATCACGATACATCTTAATGTAGATCCCCGATAAATAGAATAATGAGAGTTAGGGGATTCACTATAATTACCCTCCTAAGATCATCTACATCTGGAACACATAACTGATCTTGATACCAAAGCACACGATCTCCTCCTTGGGAGAATACCTCTATCTTATTTACCCCAAATAATTTCTTCAATTTAGCCAATGATAGATCTAGATCTTGCTTAGCCTTTACATCAACAACCACTAAAAATTCATCCAAATTTTAAAAATAAATACCACCACCATTAGAATCGACAACCTAATAGCCAACCTAGCCAAACAGTGAACATCTTTTGCCAATTCCTTCTTCTCTTCCTCAATATAAGCCACACTTCCCATAGATAACCTACTAAAAGCATCAGCTACAATATTCGTCTTGCCGGATGATATTGCATACTCATGTCATAGTCCTTTAGGAGTTCCAACCATCTCCTTTGCCTCAAGTTAAGATCCCCTGAGTGAACACATATTGCAAACTCTTGTGATTGGTGAAAACATCAACATGCAGCCCCATACAAATATTGTCTCCAAATTTTCAAAGCAAACACTACCGCCGTTAATTCAAGATCATAGATCGGGTAATTACGCTCATGCACCTTCAATTGCCTTGATGCATAAGCTATCACCTTACCATGTTGCATAAGTACATGACCCAATCCAATCCAAGAGGCATCACAATACACCACAAACCCATCTAAGCCATCTAGTAAAGCCAAAACAGAGGCTGATGTAAGCCGGTCCTTCAAGGTTTGAAAACTCTTCACATATTCATCCGACCACACAAACTTATCCTTCTTTTGGGTTAACTTAGTAAACGGAGATACAATAGATGAGAAACGTTTGACGAACCTCCCAAATATCCGAAGGAGTCAATGGTCTAGGCCAATTTTTCACGGCCTCGGTCTTCTTCGGGTCAATCTTAATACCATCCCAAGACACCCAATGACCAACTAAACCTACTTTACCCAACAAAAACTCATATTTGCTAAACTTAGCATACATATTCTTTTCTATCAAAGTTTGAAGAACCAACCTCAAATGATCCATATGCTCCCGCTCACTTCGAGAATAAATGAGAATATCATCAATGAAGACTACCACAAAACTATCAAGGAATGGCTTGAAGACTTGATTCATAAGATCTTAAACATGGTTATAAGTAATGGATACTTACTCTTGATGGTTACCTTATTTAATTGCCTATAATCAGTGCACGCCCGAAAAGATCCAACTTTCTTTCTTGAAAAATAGCACCGGATCATCCCCATGGGGATATACTTGGCCTAATGAAGCCTTTATCTAACAAGTCCTTCAGCTGATCATTCAGGTCCTTTATTTAGTCGGTTCCATACGATAAGGAGGAATAGAAATAGGTTGAGTATCTAGGAGAAGATCTATGCCAAATTCTTCTTCCCTTTCAAGAGGAATACTGGGCAAGTCTTTGGGAAACACATCCAGAAACTCACTCACCACCAGGACTGATTCAAGAGTAGGTGACTCAGACTCTAGATCCTTGACCCTCACAATATGATAAATGCACCCCTTGGAGATCATCTTCTAGGCTTTGAGGTAAGAAATAAACTGACCTTTAATAGTAGAGTCATTACCCTTCCAATCAAGAACGGACTCATCCGAAAGTTGGAACTTGACCTTTCGGGTTCTACAATCTAGCGGCATATGATGCATGCAACCAATCCATCCCGAGAATCACATCAAAGTCAAGCACATCAAGTTCCACAAGATCACAAGGGAAGACTTCATGCAACCCAGAAACAGGATAACTATGATAAACTCTATCAGCAACAACAGATTCACCCACGGGAGTATAAACTGAAAAAGGGCTCCCTTAAAATTTTGGGACTCAAACCAAACTTAACTTCTAATAGAGAAGTCACAAAAGATAAATATACACCCAGATCAAGCAAAGATAAGAATCAAAATCAAAACTTTATACCAGTCACAACGTCCAGAGTGTCTTCAACTTTCCTAACAGGCATGAAGAGCGTAGAACTTGTTGTTTCTTGGAGCAACACCTTGAGGGGCTTTTTGTTGACCTTGACTATCTTAAGCCATTTGACCTTGGCCTCTCTGAGCATTCTTAGGAAAATCAGAAACCTTTTGGTTCTTAGCACTACACCCAAAGAAGACGCCCAAATTACCCCAACAGGCACCTGTGTGGTTCTTCCCCCACTTGTCATACTGAGAAACCTATGGCCCACCACCAACTGGTGCCTAGGAAAGAGGCACCCTAGCATTAGCAAATTTAGCATTGGAACTTTGGCCTTGTTAAAAGCCACCATAACCACCACCCTTGGAGTTGGAGAACCCACCATATTATCAGGCCCTCTTAGACTCATGCACTCTCTTCTCCTTGAGCTTTTCTCCTTTAATCTGTTCAGCATACACCATGAGCTTGGAGACTTCCATATCACAAATAAGCTTAGCTGCATGACATTTCTTCACAACCAAGGCAGAGATACTAGAGATGAACTTTTGCATTCTAGCATGGGGTTAGCCACAAGCAAAGGAACATATATGGAGAGTTTTGCGAACTTGAGGGAATGGTCCCTCACACTTATACCATCCTGTTTAAGGTTGATAAACTCATTCATCTTGGCTTCCCTAAGCTCAAGTGGAAAAAAGTGATTCAAGAAGGAAAACTTGAACTCTTCCCAATTAACAGCATTACCACAAACCCTCTCTATCCACTATCGAGTGTACCACATCTGAGCCACATCCTTCAACTAATAACAAACCAGCTCAGCTTTCTCCGTAGAAGTGACTCCCATGAGAGTAAACACCTTAGTAAGCTCGTCAATGAACTCTTAAGCAACCTCATTGGTCATTGACCCATAAAATTCTGAAGGATTCATCCAGGTGAAATCCCTCAACCTAGAGACCGTAGTGGGATCCCGAGGAAGATTAGCCTTCCTAGTTTGAGAAGTCACCACCTAGGACCGCATAGCAAAGGTCGTACGAAATTCACCATTAGAGATAGGCTTTTACATAGGCCCTCGAGGTGCTTGACCCTCATTAGCCGAGGCAGGTCTTAGTAGGAGAGCTCTTCCTTGAGGCATCTTCTGTAATGTAACAAGTATACTATCAAGATAAAGAAACTCTAACATATGGTTCACAATACGACATAAGACATGAACAAGTGAGATAATTCCTAGAACGTCATCATATCCTCCCACTCATAGGCATAGTGCACTTCACACCCATGAATATGACTCTATTTGACATGGCGTGTTGGACTCCGAGGATCATTTATAAATCTAGTGCTCTGATACCAAGCTTTTCACGACCTAGACCTAGGGCCTAGGAGTGACATGTTGAATGGGGACCCGAGAGTCTCCAAACAAGCCTCAAAGTATACATATTCACATCATGGAAGCATAATTGAAAAGAAAACACATAATTCTAAAGGACGGGAGAATATGTCTTACACTATGTGAATTCATAGGTAATGGGAGTAATATGAATTCAAGAAGCACGTAGCACATAAATACTAAGGGATGGTTAAATATGACTTACTCTTAAGGGGCAATTAGGGACTTAGGATCTTTCACATCATACATATAACCATATCATAAAGCTCATAACCAATACACATAACAATATCCAATAGGTAGCCAAAGCCATAAAAATAGAATCCAATCACAACACTTAGCATATAATCATAAAGGAGTTTACAAGAAGTCCAATAATGCTTTTAGTCATAATATAGGATGGGGGCCAAGACATACCCCAAGCTCACCCTCAAAGTAAATAACATAACTAAAACACCATAGGTAGAGGATTGATGTTTTACTCTTGGAAGATAGGAGTCACCACAATAAGCAAATCTCGAGATACAAGATACACGTCGTACGGTGGATGAATGTAGTCCCTGGTCCCTACATGGTTAGATCATGTAGGAAAAAATATGCATTAGTACGCTTGAACATACTAAGTATGTGCACACGCAATGCATGTGACTTACAATACCTGCATTCAATATTACATGACAAGGGCACATAATATAGAAAGAGATATAGCAAAAGATATAGTATACGATATGACATGAATATGATATTCCATGAAACCAATGATGCATGAAATGCACAAATGCTCATATATATTATGAGGATGTGACCTCAGCCGACATGAGTAAGACCAAGCAAGCTATTACTTGGTATCTCGATGAAATCTCCTCATCGGTAAAGAGGTGGTCTACTTGCCAAAGGTAAGCCATACTTCACCTTATGGGCACCCCCTATTCAGAGAAGCAACCTTTCCTACAGGCACCCCCATTTCGGATAGGAATTTTCGCATTGTATCATATCATATCATTCTTCTCCTTATGGGCATCCCCATTTTGGAAATTAACCTTCCTTACTGGCACTCTCATTTCAGATAGAATGTTCATAAACATATACCTGTGGTTGGCACATAATTCATAAAAAGGGAGAGGACCCTTAGGGATAGCCCTAACACCCCAATGCATCGGTGCTAAGTCTAAACATCCCACATGTATACTTATATATATACATGCTTTTAAAGATGCAATAGTCATTTCAAATCCTTTCAATGTACATTTAGGCTCAAAAGCCAGACCATAGTTCATAGTCATGATTCTCATTCTTAAAGTACCTCATTCACATATACGAAATGGTTCAAACACTCAAAATGCTCAAAGAGCCAATAACAACAGACATTTATGTGATCATATTCTTGTCATGACCAATATTTTATCAAAATCAATTACATAAATAATTGGGCTTAACCCACTTCAAAATTTTCATAAAATCCAATGTTTATGAATGCATATTCCATGAATGATGTGAGAATAGCATAAGTAGTATAGATTAAATCTTAAATCAATAATTCAATATGAAATTCAAATAAATCCATAATTAAAATCAACATTCAAACCACAATTTAGTTTACTTATACTTAAATCAAACTTTAAAAAGGACAATACATATTACAGTCTTTATAACTGCAATGCACTTCATCATATAAGGGCTTAATTTTACTTAAAATCATCAAATAAACATACCACATACTTCAATTGAATTTATTAAACAATAATATTGAAAACCCATATTCAAATTAAGCTAAAATTCTACAAAATTGAGTGTAAAAGAGTTTAGGTCTTCTTGGTTGAAAGTGACCAAGAATCAATCCCGCATACCTTAGCTAATGAAGTTTCAAGAAGAAATTTGAAGAAGAATGAGCCTTCCCTTGATTCTCAAGCTCAAATTACCACTTGATTCCTGTGAGAGAGACTTGAGAGAACTTCAAATGTGAGGAATTAATTTGAATGAGAGAAATAAGGTGTAGGTCCTTAGGAAGTCCTTAGGTAGCATAGGAAGTCACAAAAGACCCTTAGAATAATCTATAATTATGAAAATGCCATCAATAAAAAGGGTTAAGAAAAATTGAAAAATGTCGCCTCATGGAGGACTATACAGTCCGTGACATGCCCTACGGACCATATACTTGTCTGTGATCCAACACTTGGGAAAAATTCACTTGATGAAGGTTCAAAATGGTAATCCCGTACTTAGAATGTTTTAACAAAATCACCCACACAGAGGGCCACACAGGTCATACAAGGCCACATGGGTCGTATGCCTGTCCATACCACCTCCCTTAGAAAAATCTTTCATGATAAAATTCCAAAATGGTGATTCCATACTTAGAAAAGTTTTGCTCTAGAAGCCATGCGGGAGGCCATACATACTGTACCACCTTGTACGGATTGTATACTTGGTTGTACCCCTTTACTTGGTCTAAAATTGTGGAAATTTCAAGAGTAAAGCTACCACACGACCCTCTACACAGTCCGTGAAGCCTCACACAGCCCGTGTGGGGTCTAAGTATGGCATGCCTTTGTTCAAAACTCCATGAATAAGCTCCAACACCCTATACAAGACTAAGGGTCACTATAAGAGGGCCTTACACGGTCCGTATAGCCTCACACGGATCTTGAGGGCTTCCATGGAGCATTTCCATGGTCAAAAACTTTACCAAACTAAGATTTTTAAGCTGCAATGAGATCATATAATATCTGGATCCTTACATAGGTGTAGTGTATGCCCAATATGCAAAGTCGAAGTATAACCTTGACTCAGCATGACCCATAGATCCATAGAAGACTTAGAAGGATGGCTCAAGATAATGAAAAAATATGGCAAATGCAGCTCTGAAACAAAATGAGAATAAGAATACAAATAATAACAATCCCCCTCCTCCTGAGGATATTGCTCCACAGCCACATGACTTCAACGTCGAAGCTTATCAGTGTAACCAAGATCGACTGAACCCTATGGCTAAAGAGGTTACTGGAGCTATTGTGTAAATGCCACTATCGGCTGACAAAAAGTTCATAATATTTAGTAGGTTGCATCAGATGCTGCAAAACTGTGGGTTATTTGCGGGCCTACTATCAAAGGATCCACAAGTCATCTACACAATGTTGCATTTGTCTGTAAGAGTATGATGGGAACACAGAATCTGTCTATGGATGTCGTGGGACATCGTGTTTTACTATTATCTCTGACAGGAAATGCAGCACCATGGTTATTCAAGCTCCCTCAGAATTTGATCACCAGTTTGGCTGAGTTGCAGAAGGCCTTTTTAGAGAGGTACTTCCTGAGATCTAAGAAGCTCAAGTTAAAACATCAAATCAACTTTGAGCAATTTCTTGGTGACTCGATCAGTACTACATGGGAGTAGTTTACAAAGTGTTGGAGTAGTGTCCCAGACTATAAAATTGTTGATGATGCCTTGGTAGAGATCTTCTATTATGCCCTGGATGAGAATAGTCAAGCATGGGTTGATACCATCATGGGAGGCATATTCTTAGATCAACCATTTGCAAGGATCACTGAAAGTATGGAAAGGGTTGTCAACACAAATTGTGCATGGGGGCAAAGAGACAGGTCATTTACTAAGATCATGCCTGAATATATACAGGTATAGAGGTGATGATGAGGAAAAATCAAGAATGAGTTAATGCAGTTGTTCATCAGCCTCCATGAGCACCCATATATGATGATCCCTACTATAAAGAGAACACTTACTTCATTACTGATCAGATGGGGGGTTTTCGGACTAGCGCCCAAGGGTCCAACCAAGGCTGTTAGCGCCAAGGTCAAGGAAACCAAGGTCAGAACTTTAATTGACATATTGCTTTCAGAGACAACTGTGGAGGTTACTATGAGAGGAATCAAGGCCAAGACAGATATGTAGATTGGAGCCATAGAGATGGATACAGAAAATGATCCTTATGTGCCACCACACAACCACGATATCAGTGTTAGTAGTTCTAGAGTTAAGGAGATGTTTGACCTTCTATTGAAGAAAGCTAAGACACAGGATGAGATACTAGGGGGATGATATCTGACATCTCCAGTATAAATTAGAAAATCAAGTCTCATTCTATCACTATCAAACAGTTTGAGCAACAGTTAGGGCAAGTGTCAACTCAACTCAGCGAGCGTCAGATAGGTATACTACTTAGCAACATAGTTCAGAAACCAAAAAATAAGGGGCAATTCATGGTGGTTACTACTTGTGGTGGCAAGAGTACCATTGATCCTCCCATGTCAGTAGATGATGATAATGTTTGAAAGGCGATAGTTGAGGTCAAGGGTGCAGATACCAGAGATGATTGTTTTAAGGATGGGATGAGTGATACTGCTAAAGCACCACAGAAGCCGAAGCCCATTCCTAGGTCTCCTCCTTCCTTCCCTCAAACCATCAAAAAGAAACAGAATGAGGGAAAGTTTAAGAAATTTCTCTCCATACTGAAACAACTTTCCATTAACATCCCTCTCATTGAGGCATTTGAGAAGATGCCAAGGTATGGGAAGTTTATGAAGGACCTGGTTATAAAGACGTGCATTGTGATTCAGGAGCTCTCCTCAGAGCTTCAGCATTGCAATACAATTGCAACGATGTCCTTGGTGCAAGAGCAAGAAAATCCTGGCGCTTTTTCCATACCTTACACTATTGCAGATATGGAGTTCGCAAGGGTATTGTGTGATCTCGGTGCCAGCATAAATCTAATACCTTTTATAATTTTTCAAGAAGCTAGGACTAAGAGCCCCTACTCTGATGAGCGTGCAACTGTTGATGGCTAACTGCATGATGAAGAACCCTACGAGGATAATTTATGATGTACTCGTCAAAGTTGAGAAATTCATAGTGCAACATGGAAAATTTCATTGAGAGGAACTTTGTGATCTTAGATTGGGAAGTCAACTTCGAAGTCCCAATCATCTTGGGAAAGACATTCCTAGCCATCAATCAAGTACTAGTGGATATAGAAGCTAGCAACCTCAGCTTCAAATTGAATGATGAAAAAGTTGTCTTCAGTATTTGTTAGTCAATAAAGAAACCAGATGATCTGAAGAAGGATGTTTGGGCACTTGGTGAAGTCTGAGTAACCAAGTTGTCCAAGTCATGCCGTGACAATAAATCATGCACTGCTTGGGAGGCAACCGAAGGTAGACACTAGCACTTAGGTATCCAGGATGTCTTTTTTACCTTGATACTTTATGTTGCATTTTTGGTAGGCATTGGGGACAATGCACCACTTTTTCAATAGGGTGTGGGTGGTTATAGGCCTCAGTGAAGTCTAAGTAGCCTTGGCATATAACAATCCCAAAATTTTGAATCCTAGGGGTTTTCTTGCTTGTGTTTTTTTCTATGGATATTTAATTTCTGTTGAATCAGCATGTTTAGGATATGTAGGAAGTATTGCTAGCATATAATACTGATATCTATGATATATATGTTTTTTTGTAATTTTTTGTGAAAAATGATACCTACTGAAACGACCCCAAAAAAAGTGCTCGAAAATGTGCCTCGTAATCATAATTTTCATATATCTCAAAATCCATTGTGATATCAAACGTTCGACTTTATATTCTTGTTCAGGGGGCGAAATTGAGTGGGAAATGGGTCTAACCCCAATTTTAGACCAACCGTAGTAAAATTTGAAATTTTAAAGTTTGTGAATTCCAATGACCAAGCGTGACGCACCAGGGGCACGGAGAGGTATAATTTTTGGCCAATTTTCTTGTTTCGGTCCAAGGCTTTTGGGCCTTGGGCCTACGTTTCCCCATACAAATTAACACCTATACTTAATCATTTTCAATCCCATGTCATTCAAGACATTCCCCAAAACCCTCTCTAACACTTAGCCAAATATTTCACCCAAATTCAAGTGTCCCAATTTCGGATCTCAAGAAATTCATTCGAGCTTCAAGATCTCATTCAAATCTAAGTCAAGAGTATTCATGTCATTACAGACCATCGTGGGTCCCCTACATCATGCCAAGTTCAAAGGAATTTTCGTTGGCTAAGTTTTGCACAAGTACCGGTAGGTGGTCAACTTTAAAGAGAAATATCTCTTAGCACACAAAGAACTGGGTGGGCCACGACCTACCAAATTAAAGCTCTTTGAATTAGCTTTCCAACTTACTTGGTTTCACCTTATTTAGAGTTCAGATGAAGACATTATGCCTATTTTCGTATAACTCATCTGTGCAGGGGTATATACGAGTTTTTGCCCAATTCTGTTTCATTAATGGCATTTCATAAATTTAGTTATTTCTTTTGGTCTTTTGGGGATTTCTATGCTATCTTAACACTTCCTAAAGACCTAAAGCCTACTCCTAAAGATCAAATTCACTCCTCCCAATTGGAATACACTCTCAAATTCTCGCAAGAGCCTCTACCAAACCCCAATAAAAATTTAAGGAAACTCAAGAACAAGTTATGGATTTCAAGACCACATTCCAAGCTTCAAGTCTTTCTTAATTCAATTTCAAGAAATTCAAGGTCTAAGGTATGTGGTTTCATTCATTGGTTCCTTTCACCCATGAAGTCCAATCTTCCTTTTTATGAAAATTGCATGATTTCAAGTTGTATTTCTTATTAGTATCTATTATTATGAAATATGAGCATGACATACGTTGGGATTTTGTCAAATATTGTTGATTATGCATAAATATCTATTTTGAGATTATACTATGAAGTGATCTTTGTCTATTGAGACTATACATGATTTAAGCTATGAAATCTATGAACTATTGTGAAGTTTTGATATGATTTAAAAGTTACCCATGATGGAGTTTCTCCATGATGATTGGTGGGCTGATACATCATTTTAAGATGCATTGATTTCACTATTTCATGATTTATACTCTTGCATTTTGCATGATTTGAACATGTCCTCATATGTATCCACCGAGTGTTTGATGAAATGCCAAGTTAAGATATTCTCAAGATATGTACATGTTTTACAAGTCAAGTGACTTCATGATGAATATGGGATATCAAGTATGTATGAATTCATGAAATTCTCTATGATTATGGAAGTATGAAGCTAAGCACTTTTTCAAAGATCATACCTCTTATGAGCCTTTTTTTGTTAATGCAAGGGTAATGTTTGATGATGATCTATTCTTATGTTTGAAGTTGGGCTCACCATTAGAGGTCAAAGATATTTAAGACCTACTCGTATCATGAATCTACATTTCTAATAAGTTATTAAAGTTATGATTATTTCAATTATTCCATGGGATTAGTCTTAGCACCGATGGATGAAGGGTTTGCTCTCTTTCTTTGAACTATGTGCCACCATAGGACTATGTTATACCCTTGTAATACTAGTAGATCCACTTAGTACACTTTCTCTTAAAGTTCTTCCTGAAATAGGACGGGCTCCCGTAAGGTGAAATTACTCATGAAATCCTTTTCAAAATGGGATAGACTCCCGTAAGGTGAAATTACTCATGAAATTCTTTTTGAAATGGCACGGGCTCCTATAAGGTGAAATTACATATGAAATCCTTTCTGAAATGGGACGAGCTCCCCTAAGGTGAAATTACTCATGAAATCCATTTCAAAATGGGACAGGCTCCCATAAGGAAGGTTACTTCTCCAAAATGGGATGGGCTCCCATTAGGTGAAGTATGGTTTACCTTGGCAAGTAGACCACCTCTTTATCGGTGAGGGGTAATCATCGGGATTCTAAGTTGTAGCTCACTTGGTCTTATTCTATGTCGGTTGATGTCTCTTCCCACACTTATGTATTATGATCTATACAAATTGAATGATTTTCACAGCATGATTTACTTAAGCAGTGATTATACATGTCGTATTGCTATTATGTTATCTATTGCTTATCATTATGCATTTTGACTATGTTGCATATCTCTTGTTGCATTGCATCCTACATACTTAGTACATTCAAACGTACTAACTCATACTCTATGCCTACATGATATTGCCATATAGGAATCGGAGATCCCATTGATTCTCCTTCACGTCGCTAGACAGATTGTTCAAGTTAGCTTTGGTGATTCCTCATGTCTAGGGACAATATATATCTTCTTTCATGGTAATGCTTAGACTACATTTTGTATATTTCAGAATACTTATAGTCATTATTATGAGGGTGAGCCCAGTTGCTTGTCTTGGCCCGAGCCAAGTTCTATGTCTAAAGGTGTTTTTGGACAAGTTATTTATTATGCTTGAGTTTTGACTCATCTATGTTTTTTAAGTACTAAACTCTCTCTCTCTCTCTTAGTCCCAATTTTCCTTGTTTATGTTTTCTCTTGTTGTTTATTCTCGCTTTCGCGCCCAAGGATGTGTGTATGATATGCTAAGAAGCTTTTGGGGTTCCTTCGGTTCCCCATTTTCCGTGTCACATCTAGGCCCTAATTTGGGTCGTGACACCTACCAAATTTTTTGATTAGTTAGTCTAGATAGCGACCATGCATGTTTAATTGTGTTGACAGTGCTTGTTCTGATAAGTGAGGATAAAATTGATCTCAATTAGCATGATCTGAGAGTCTGTGTTGATAGTGTAATTGGTTCCATGAGACTATGAGCTTACTTTGCTAAATTTATATGTTATGTTTCAATTCAGAACTTGCCCTGTTACTCTGATTCAGACTGTAGGTCAGTTAGTTAAGAAAGGATCTTAGGCCATTGTTCATAATAGTCCACTTAGCCTAGATAACCAATAAAATATGTGAAAAATCCCTCTATCCTAATCTTTAAGCCTTACATGTACCTTTTAGATGTACCTTTTGTAAAAACTTAGTGATCTAGCCTTATTAGATGTAAAATCCTAAAATTGGCTCTGGTCCTTCCTTGAAAATTGTGCACCTTGACTGAGGTAAAAACCCTAAGTTGAGGGTGGCTACCAAAAGTGGCCCTAGTTCCTAAATTGCATATTGTGCACCTCAACTCAGGCCAAAAGCCTAAGTTGAGGGTGGCTAGTGTGAGGGTAAACACAAAATAAGGGAAAAAGCTAGTGATACATGGAAAAGGAGAAAAAATGTGTATTGGGTAAAAGAAAAATGAGTAAAGTCTTAGCAATGAAACAAAAGAAAATGATGTGAAAATAAAAGGCAAAAAGCTGAAGAATGAGAATAAAGCACCCAGAAAACCTTGAAAGAAGAAAAAAAGGAGACTGAGATGAAAAATAATAATGTTGTTATGGCAAAGGTGTAGAAAAATGCAATGTCAAGGAGATTCATTAGTCACTACGTTCCCAAAACATCACTACCAAAGCACAGTGAGCCTACGTCACAAGCTAGTAAAGTCCTAAAGTGATTCTTTTCTAAGTAGTCAAAGATCATAATCACAAATATAGGGGAAAGCATATGGTAGTGAGCATGATATATGAATGTCTTTTATAAGAGTGAGTGATTTTGCGTATTTACTAGATTATACATGAAAACATCATTGTGAGTGAGATATGAGACATCTTTCTGTGAGGGCACTTGCATTGCATTGTTAACTTTAGACTAACTCTGTGATTGTGGCTTGTTGATGGTTACCTTGCTTATCATAGTTTTATTGTCATGCATTGATCTTGTTGGTTTACTAGATAGCTATCTAATGTGTTTTGAAAGTGGTTTGGGTATCTGTGCTTGAATTTGATGTAAAGTATGCCATTATATTGAGGTCCATGTGTTACTGAGTTGCTTATGTAGATTGAGTCCGTCACTTGAGGAAAAGCAATAATTTTTAGTTAAGGGTGTTGATGTGCTATCAAAATACAGCACTTTTGATACTTAAAACTTTGAATTTTGTGTGTTCTTAATGCGATGTTAGTAGTTTTGATGTGTATTTATGTTTGTTTTGCAGGATTTCGGGGTTGGCACTATTTTTGAACTAAGTGCGCAGAAGTTGAAGTTCCACGAGACCCTTTATAGGCCATAGAGGATCCTAAGAGCCATAAAGAGTGTTTTTGTACGATTCTAGTGAAGGGTGAATTTCTGAAGTTGAGTCTACGAACATATAGATGATCCGTAAAGACTTGGTGTCATGCCTTGAGGATCAGAAGGTGGTAATATGCTGAAAATCCATTGGACGAAACACCCTATGGGACGTAGAACCTTATACATGCCATAGAAGTCTTCCCCAAAATTGAAGCAGTAGTCCACGGAATCCCAATCATGGGTCGTAAACTATTGTATGGCCTGTGGAGATCCTCGTAGGGCTTGTCGATCCATTTATCCTATTTCGTTTTGGTTTTTATTTTAAAAACTAGAAATATGTTTTTTGGGTTTTTTTTTTCAAAGGGAATAATAGACAACAAGTGGATAAATATGATAGATCTTGATAAACACTTGTAAAACTTTATATGAATCTGCTTTTTCCTGGATGCTCTATAGGAATCCAAGTGGATAAATATGATAGATCTTGATAAACACTTGTAAAACTTTATTTCATCTTTCGATTTTGACCTTGTGATTCTCATTGAAGACTTTGGATTTCTTGTGCTTAATTCTATTTGTGTAATTGCTCAATTATGCTATTCAAATTTATAATTCTTGCATTTACACTGATCATGAGTAGCTAAATCCACAACTAGGGTTGTGGGAACCATGAAAAACTAACAAGGTAAAATCAGATAATTTACAATTCTTGAAGAGTGTGCATGCATGTATTAATTAATTCTCTTTGTATTGAATGCTTTCTAATGGTGGCCAAAATTAGAACTCACCTAGTGTTACTGACTAGATCAAGGTAGTAATGAATAGGAAACGAGATTAGTTAACAAGATTCGATTGATGTTTCTGGTCTAATCAACTGAATTAGGCCAAGGAGAGGTTGTACTAGGACAATAGGTAAGGGTTAGTAATGTCACACTTCGGAGATGGACTAAATCACGTAGTGAAATTTGCCTCTCACCTGGACCAGAGGGTTTGGTGAACTTAACTTACCATTTTTTGCATACTACAAACTGGAAAAGAATTTGAGTATATGGTAATACTGAGATAGGGAATCATAGTGAACACAAGACCCTAGATACTCTTCATATTGGTTAACACTTGTTTTAGCTTAGAATTACTTTTCATAGTTATTATAACCCCCTCCTCTTTTTTGGGGAGATAAGTTTGTTAATTAACCTGAAATGCAACAAAATTCTTCTACGTCTACCATATTTCATGTGGGTTCGACCCTATCCTTGGTTAGATTATATATTTTGACAATGACCATTTTACCCTAAAAGAGGAGGTGTAGCTTGGGCGGCATCACCTACCCCAAAGTTCAAGTACTCCTAAAACTCTTAACAGAGTATCCTAGAGTAATGGTGTTGCTACAAGCTTATGAGGAACCTGCTCCTATCTATGTTCCATGGCTGGCTTGGGGGAGATATCCCGTTCATAGTCTCTTGCTGGTGAGACTCCTCGGCCTCGTCCTCTAGCTCGTCCTCTAGCACGGCCCCTACCTCTACCTAGGGTCTCAACAGGGCTATCAGAGGCTACCTCCCCTCGTCCTATAGCAGCAGTAGCTCTAGTCTTCGCTATCTTCCAAAAGGACACACAATTGCATAGCAATAAAGTGAAACCTCACATGCATTGATTGGAATGAAGTAAAAGAGGATTTCCTAGCAGTCTTCATAGCCTCTTAAGGATAAGTAAGACATCTCTGCACCGATCCTTAAGACTCTAATTGACTGGGCTTATAGACATGTGAGACATATGAACTTGGGGCGCTGATAACAAATTATCACGACACAATATCCAGGTGTGATGGCACTCACCTAACCTACCAAGGCAAGTTAGCCCAAAATCTAAGCTACTCAACATAATAATAAAAGTGCAAGATAAATAGTATAAAAAGGATACATAAGCATAGGAAATCAAAACTAGAACCTTCCCAAGACTGGTGCCACATGTACAAGCTTCAAATACAAAATTCTGAAATGAAATAATGTCTCAATATCCTGTTCTCGAATAGAACAAAACAAGAAAGTAAAAAATCTTCGAAAGGCTATCAAAGGGACAAGCAACTACCTCTTGAATAATTTGGAAGCTCGATCCAACAATAAGGAAATCTAGAAGGGTGGATTGGACTCACAATCTGCAAAAATTATAGCTAGGGGTAAGCACCAATCAACAGAGTACTCAACATATGCAACTAGCACCAATCAACAGAGTACTCAACATATGGAACTAACCTAGAATTAAGCAATGAGGAATACAAGTAATTCTTAACACCCAACCACATACCAACAAACTACAATCCTGCACTCAGAAAAGTCTCAGTATGCCTTCCATAATAAAAGAGAAATTCTCATCACCGGGCATAATATCTGAAACTTATATATAAGTATATAATGGGTCCAGAGATTATACTAGTCAATTACATAATAAATCAATAGTTCCATAAGCAAAACAATAATAGTACTAATTAGAAATGATATGAGATGGAGTGGATGCCATTATATGCGAACAATGCGATGCAATGTCAAATAATCGTGATATATATATGTCCTACGATACACATCTGCTGATAACCTCAGATCGGAACTCATGGGGGTCACCCAAAGACCATGTATTCATGAACATTACTGGCAAAGACCTCGACCAATGATCACCCATTTAGAAATGACCCAAACCACCGGCATATTACATTGGCTTGACCGGTAGCGACCTCGGCCACATCCACTTGTTAGCTTACTTATTTCTTGATCGTAGACATCATGAGTATCTAATGCTTAGATAATAGAGAATGCAATGTGCATGATTTCAATAATATCATTGTATCAACTTCATAATAATCTTGGTATTATCAAAGTATCAGTAACATCAATGTTTCAATATCATATCAATTATCTTATCAGTAGTATCATAATATAGATTCATCTCACATCAATTTTAACAACCCATTTGATCATATAGATATATAATATGAATCCACAAATAACTCACAAGTCAATAAATCACTATTTAGGCAATTACTCAATGTATTTTTATGATCAATGCCCAACATGATACAATTTTAACCCAAGGTACTCAAACTTATGCACAAAGGAGCACACAAGATTCAATCATACTTAACAAAAGGTTAGAAGTCTACTTGTCTTAAATAAAGGCTCGAATCAAGTCAAAATCAAGGCTTTCCCCTTCCTACAATACTTCAAATCGTCAAATTCTATTCAAATATAGCATCACAATTACATAATGAATCTAACTACACTAAAATCAATCGATTTAGTATAAAAGGGTAAAATGGTAACAAAAAGCTCATGCCAGAAAAAGTAACGAAAAACTAAAAATTTATACATGAAAATGCTCCCTAGGTAATGAGGAGTTCAATGGTGAAAACCGTTTAAAAATGGGGTTAAGATGAGGGAGAAATCATCAATTAAAGTTTAGAAAATAAAATTCGAAAAATTCCCAAATTTCACCATTGAAGTTCCAAAATTATAAGTTAAAAATATAAATTAATTCAACGGAAATCAAATGGAATAGGTTACAAAATAGCTACCCAATCGATTTGCCTTAAAAAATCTTGAAATTCCTATTGAAAATAAAGCTTGGAGTGTTGAAAATGGTAGAATATGAATAAAATATATTTTTAAAAGAAAGTCATCGTTCGAGTCACAGTTGTCCTCCACAAAAATGCAGAGCATTAGCCCGCGAACACGGAAGCTAGTGGTGCTAAAATTCTGTGAATGGAGAGGTTAGTGAAGGGGCCTCTCAGCGAACGCAGTGGTGAAATGGCCTCACACTCCATGAATGTAGAGGGAAACCCACCGATGTGGAGTACAAGAATGAGATGCTCCAGAAATAATCAAAATTAGTAAAATCGTCCAAGAGTAATTCACCACTAGGACCCTCGAAATTCATTCAGAACCTCATGAATACAAACCAAATATAAAACCTTACTAGAAACAATGATCCAAACTCAATAGAACCTTCAGAATTTGAATTCGGAACCTCCATGGTCTAAAGCCGAGAATGATCATTTAAGCTAGTTTCAGACTCAAAAACTCAAAATATTCTCTAAAGCTCTGAAAATTACAATGAACTCATTTCTAGCATTAGTTTCACCATCCGGAACCACTAAAAAAGACAGAATTTTGATCCAAGCCTCCAAATTCTAAATGTTGATCAAAGTCAAACTTATGATCCAAAATGAACTAAAAATGCAACTTTAGGTCTAAAATCTTCATTTTAATTTCAAATTCAATTTTGCAAGTACTCCTCGACCAGTTTTTTCTTTCGGGAGCTGATGGAATTGACAAAATTGAATCTCAATGCAGAAACTAAAAATAACACCAAAATTCAAAATTTTCAACTTTAAGTATTTAAAAACTCATTCTTTAGCAAAACTCTAATTTTTTACAAGGTTTTCAAAATTCAACTTTTGTACTTGACCAAAAATGACTCAACGCAACTTTTGAGAAGGGTAAAATGATAATTTGGTCGAAAATGCCAAAAGTGACCTTCGAGGTCATTAACGAAGATCTAAACATAGGTAGAGAATAAAGAGTATAGGTAGTCCTTCCAAACCAACTGAACCGCCAAAACTACAACTTTCACTCAGAAAAGTCAGCATTCACAATATACGTATCCATATTACAAATATGCAACATAACAATAGATAGTTTTCACAAGTTACAGGGTATAAAATTAACCATCATATCACACTTCATACAAATATCCACATTAAAGCAATGTGTGAAATCAAAAGGAATGTAATGAAATACAAACAAAATAATGCAATGCTAAGTAATCATAATGTATGTTTATCCTATGATGCACATCTATTAATATAATCAGATTAAAGCTCATAGGGGTCACACATGGACTATGTACAAGTATAATTGTTGAAATGGACTTCGACCACCAAAAAAGACCTTGGCAATAATCACACTAGTTGGAAGAGACCTTGAACATAATCATCTTCGCTGGGAGAGACCATAGTCATAATCATACTTGTTGAAAGTGACCTCGGCTATAATCTTCAGTGATCAATAAAGACCTCAGCTCCAACTATTAGTATCATACTCAGTATAGCCAAAATCATTTTTCATCAACTTTTCATCAATAGTGGGACTCAATCAATGTTTCATTCAACAATAGTCACTTTTAAATGCGCATGAGAGTATGCAAAGAGTCCAAACCAATTATATAATCAATAATCAAAGCAATCAATCTCATTATTCCTTGAGTATTAGAATCATCATTAAGTGAGTTAGGTAATAATAACATCACATCATTTGTCAATTTCTCAATAGTACATTTATCATCATTGTTGAAAACTACTCATCAATAAGTCAATGTTTTCACTTGTAATCTTTCAACAATTTCATCACAATACAACACTTTTATCAATATTACACATATCATGCCTCGATAATCACTTTACTTATTAGCATTTATCATTCTCAACAGTTGAGTGATATTAGCAATTCACAACTTTCATCAAATATATCACCTATTAAATCAATTGCAAGTCATACACAAAATCATAAGTTAAGTTATCTAATTCTATTATCGTAATGACCTTGTAAGGTCATATTCAATGTTTCTGCATTATTTCTATTATTTTGAGCTTTTAAGTAGTAGATTTGGACCTTTTATGACCTGATAGGACTGTTGCGATGGTTATAAGGGGTTTTGATTGAGAATTGTACAAGTTTGCGAATTAGCTAGAAGTTAAAGCCACTATAATGAGATTTCTGATAAAACCATAGTAAACGACCTCGAAATGGGATTTTTATGGTTTTGTTAGTTCCAAAGTGACCAATTTGTGCTAAGAGAGTGGATGGTTTGAGTATAGATGGTCCCATTATGATTTTGAGTTAAATGTTGCAAAATGAGTTCAACTAGAAGCTAAAAAATTATGTTTCTATAAAAAAAATCTAGCTAAATACACTCGAAATGAAAAACTGATGGCGTGTTCAGTTTCAAAACATCAATAACTAGCATAAAATAATCCTTTGCCAGTTGATAGGGACATCAGGTTACATTTTGACCCCCCCCCCCATTGTTCTTTTAGCTAATTTAAACCAGAAAGAAGTGGGACTCTCATTTTTTCGTAAGATACTCCATTAGAAATTACGATTGCACTGTTGGATTCAAAATGTTGAAATCTGTTTGGTTACACCATTGGTTGTGTAAAATAGACATCGGATGCCCCCATAATTTCCTACAGAAGTTTGGAACTGAGTGGTGCAGTACGAGCAAAAGTTGCACTCCTAGTTCACGGAGGTTAGTGTCGCATTCGCAGAGGTTAGTGTCGCGTTCGCAGAGGTCATGTCAAGAGAAGATTCACATTCCTGGATAAGCTTCTACATTTGTGGAGGAGAGCAGCGACCCCATGACTCCTTGTTCGCGGAGCTCAATCCACATTCACGGAGAAGATGAGTGAGGCCTATAAATGTGCTTCAGCACTTCGTAGACAGCCTTAACTCTCAAATTTTTCAGCTATAGAAATTGCATTCCAAGTCTGATTTTGGTGAATCAAAGCTCCACATGACGAGAATTTTCACGACGAACATCGTGATGAAGTTGGATTTGGAATTTGGCACATATTTTAAGGTAAATTTATTGTGTTAGTTGAGTTCTTTCTCACAACTTTAAAAACATTTGTGTTGATTTCGCAATTGATTCTTGACAAAAAAGATAGAAATTTGAGCCTAAACTATTCTACGTATCGAGGGGACATTGTGATAAGCTGGGTGCTGACCTTAATTGTCCGGTGTTTGAGAATGTTGACCGAGAAATTTTTGGAAAGAATGTTTTTCGGTAATGTTTTTAACTTCATTTTTGGGGCCTTTTCTCGGTCTTTTGGGGTCCATTTTGGACCAAATTTTTGGATGCAGAATCAAGTTGTCATGGGGAATATTTTATAGGATTTTGTTTGAAATTTCCAACATAGTTCCTATTTTTACCACTTTAGGTGCTTTTATTCGAATTTCACCTGTTTCTTAAGATAATATAAACAAACTGACTGTGTTAATATTGTGGACTATATTTTCATAGCTAAGTAGCATCGGGAGGCCATTAGGAAGAGAAAAGACTCGTGGCAGTTATTCAAAGCTCGAGACATCGACAATTAGGTAAACTAGGCTTTCCCTAACCTTAGACTGAGTGGAACTATATGCTTATTGAACTTAGATGTATATGAGATGCTAGTTGTCCCCTAAATGCATGGTATGTATTGTGATGGGATTGTACATTGAATTATTGGTTGTGGATACTATAGATTCGATATATTCTGGTATTATTGATCACAGAGAGTCTTGATATGGTGTATATGGGTAGTTGTTGTGGGGAAGGCACGTATTCTGGCCCATACTGTTGTCTGGAAAAGCATGTTGCTAGTGTTACTAAGATATGATGACTCTGAGGCTACTTGTTGAATACTTGTCATACTGTGAGTTATTTCTAACTTAAATATGCTCATGTTTGGCCTGGTTACTATGGGAACCTATGATATAACTATTGTTATTATGATACACTTTTGTTGCCTATGGTTAACTAGACAATTGCATGTCATCGCTATTTCTATACTGATTATTGAGATATTCGCCCTTGTGTACTGCCATTAGCTGTTGGGCTTTAGTTCCATATATTTGAGACAGGGGTTTAGCTATTATTATTTAAGAGATGGTGATATTTAGAGGTACTCATATTGTGAGCGTCGTTGCCTACATTGCTTCTAGGCACGATATGAATTTTGAATTCTGGAGACAGATTTACTGGTTGAGTAAGTGAATGTTTGAAATCTTTTCCTAGTTAATGCTCCCCATTATCGTTGAATGCTGGTGGTTATGTCTGTAGAGTTCAAATCTTGGGTGACACTCCTCGTGGTTCGTGTCCCGATGGCCACGACTATGATGCCAAGTGGCGGATGTAGATTCTGAGGATCGAGCACTGAATAAGATTTGGTTTGAGGACGCCACTGATTTTATTTTAGGTACAAGGTATGGTGGGTGACATTTTGATTTGAGACATAATTTTTTGTGGGAGGGGGATTCTTTCTCCCATTGGGAATATATCCCTCTATTACACATGTATATTATGGATCGAGTGCCACTTGCCGGCATTGGGGCGAGCATCTAGTTGACTTGTGATTGCTGGGCGAGGCCCCGTAATTGATTTTACCCATGAATCCACACATCTATTCACACCCTTATTGTATGTAGGTGTACCTCCTGGGCTTATAGGGGCTCAGGGGGCATTTAGGCGTAGATACTAGGGCTTTACACCCATGTAGAACTGACCCTTGATATGATGATACAAAGAGTTGACTCTATCAAGAATCTATAGGGTTCAGTGATAATTTTCTAGTTTTATTTTTCTCGGGTGTACTTCTCGAGCTTATGGGGGCCCGAGTGGTGTACATGTATATATGTCAGGGTCTTACAGCCACATGCAGTATGAGGATTCAGTTCAGTTTGAGGTTGTGAGTGATTTGTAGGCTAGCTGCTTTTATATGCACAGAGTTTCATTTTGTCTATTGTTTCACTCAGTCAGTTGATTATGCCTATTAGGTGCCTTTTTATGGTACTTACCCCTACTTCTATATCTTCCTATGGTGCAGGTCTAAGTTCTAGTCGAGGACGCTGACATCAGGGGATCCAAGAGCACAAGAGACTCTTTTTGGGTGAGCATTAATAGCTCGGGACCTGTGACAATCTCCTTCTTTTGACGGCCTTCTTTTGCTTTCAGACTTTGGCCTTATACAGTAGTATTATTATTTGTAGGAGCACTCTTGGATTGTATATTATATCATGTTTTTTGTTATATGCATATCCATATGTACTTTTTATCTGTTATAGTTTTATACAGCTGACTTCCAAGTTCTGGTAGGTTTTGGTTATTTATATTGTTGTTTTATTAGTTTTTTCTTGACTAGAGAGCTAGAACAGGTGCCCTCGGAGTGGCGTAATTGACTTGCCTGTAGGTGGGATCTAACAGACGCCATCATGATCGAGACTAGGTCGTGGAAAGTTGCAATTAGAGTTAGGTTCACTACACTTAGTCATACAAAGCTACTGTTTCGTAGAGTCGTATGGATGGGTGCTGAGACATTTGTGGATTATCTCTAGAAGGCTACTAGATGTTTAGGAACCTTCCTGTGTTGTTGATCCTTGTTGTGCATCTTGTTAATAGCCTCTTGATGGTAAGGAATCTAACTTCGCTTGTTCTTCGCGAGTATGGTGCATAGGGTGCATCTTCATAGCCGAGGTAGTGCTACACCGTCAATCCTAGATAGGGAGCAGTCACCCAAGCCCAAGGAGCAAGGACCAAAGGTCCTAGTTCTGCCGTAGCCAGAAGCACCAGTTCCACCAATCACTTTTGCAGTTACCATGGAAGTACAGGCAATCCATAGATAGATCCTGACAGTGCTTGTAGCCCTATAGTAGGGAGTGGTGCCAGCTCTAATTCCTTTGGTCCAGGCACCAACAAATCATTTTGTTTTGGAGGTCCCGACTTAGTCGAAGAGTGTCGTACATTTTTAAAACCAGTGACTACTTAGGTACTTTTTGAGACTGTCCCCACTGAGGTTTTTGGGAGCTATAGGGGAGGATATGCAGGAGTTTCTAATAGCCTACATGGAGCGGTTGCAAGCTTTGCAATTGTTAGAGCCCAGAGGGATTAAGTTTACTGCATATCAGCTTAATGGGACCGCCAAACAGTGGTGGCGAACTTGCCAAGATACTAGGCTAGCAGAGGCTGCATTGATGTCTTGCGAAGAGTTCATAGAGACTTTTATGACTAGATTTGTTCCTAGGAGCTTCAGAGATCATCGTCGGGATTAGTTTGTGCAAATTGAGCAGGGACAGATGATTGTATCCCAGTATGAGTGTAACGACCCCCAGTTTAAGAGCCTTGAGTGTAGAGAAGTTATCCTAAAAATGACTTGTATCTAGGTTTCACGAGGTGACTTATGGACCGTAGGTTTCATTGTTAAACATAGAACTTTAGGAAGAGGAAAATGTTCTTAGTGCGGGGTAAGCAATGGACCAAGTGACGGCCTACAGTATAGACCATGGGCCATAGATAATCCCGTGAATGAGGCTATCAGACATGAAGAAAATTTGGAGTTTTCTGAAAGGTGACCTGCGAATTATCAGATGACCGACAAACAAAGATACGATCTGGAGGGTGCTTCGTGGAATGAGGCCAGGAAAACAGTGAAAAATGGCTAAGTTTGGAAGGACTCCATGAGTTCAACTATGATCTGTAAGATTTTATACCACACATAACAAGGCTTAGTAGCTTTAGGTCCAGCAAAGTCAATTTTCAGGAATTTCAAATGTATTATCAGATGAGAGGGACTTACGGCCTATGGATCTACTTACGAGCCGTACTCAGGGGTTTGTAGGTTGAATTTGGCAGTTTTAATAAGGGGCAATTTTGTCATTTTGGTCCTTTCTATTCCTAAATGATGTAATTTTGGGGATGGGAAAGGGACCGTATATCAGCCTTTAAGTCTTAATTCCCCATTTAATCTCTCATTCTTCACTCTCTAAATTTCTAAGGCAAGAAAGGGCTCTCAAGAACAAGGCAAGGCAAGAACTAAGGTTTCCAAAGTCTTCCTCAAAGGCTTCAACCTTTTTTCTTTCTAGTTTCCTCGCGGTACATGAGTTGATTTGTGTGTATCCTTCCACCCATAAAGTTCCTTATTAAGTATTTTACTTTTTTTTTAAGTTCCTTAAGTTAATGTGCATGGTTATGATGATTTCATGTTATTTATCTTATCAAATGCTACTTATGATGTTCTACAACTATTCAACCAAGTATATATGCATGTTTGAATTATTAATGACGACCTATGATGGGATTCAATGATTGATAAAGGTTGGGTGCTTTTGATGTTCCTTAAAAATAGAAATTCCCTTATGAATTATGCGATTTATGATTGTTCCGTAATAAAATCCTAGCCCACCTAGTTTTCAAGTAAAGCTTTATATGATTTATGACTATGATTAGGGCATTAAAGAAGAGCTTTAAAGTTAAGTTTGTCATAGATATAAATATGATGACAAGTGCCTTAAAGGTATTAAGATAGGTCCCCTAAGATGAAGGGACAATCCTCACTTGGTCGTTCCTAAGTTTTGAGCTACTCTTACTGATTGCTACTTATGATTCTAAGATATGTTTTAAATATTTTGTGAGATGACTGAGCATCAAGAGGACTTGATATTGGGACTTATTTTGTTAGTTGAGGCATGACCCCTTAAAGCTAAATCTCGATGTCCCTAACTATGTCCCACCATAGGAGTCCTTATAGGCTAGGCTAGTGGATCCACGTAGGCCCAAATGTTATGAAAGATACAATTAGAAAGTTACCAAGTTTTTGATATCTACCTTGGCAAATAGATTTCTTGTTTCCCAATAGAAGGAGCGCATTGGCATTTTCTAAATGGAAGGAGTTCATTGGATTCCATGTAATAACTCACATGGTCATATTGTCAGTTATAGTCTATTCCCATAAATTTTATGATCTTATGATATGTTTTTGGTACCTGTGCCTTCTTATGCATTGATTTATGTTCATCTTGAGCCATATTCCTTATGCATGTTTGAGCTCACTTTATTTATCTTTTCCCTTATGTAGGTATATGTTAGAATTACAATTTTATGCTTGCATTGCATCTCACATACTTAGTACATTCAAGTGTACTAACGCATATTATGCCTGGATAATGTAACCATGTAGGACAAACACTCCTCCATCGGCTCGTGGCTAGTACTTAGTGCTCATGACTAACTTTATTATTTGTGGTGAGCCCTTAGTTTGGGACTTCTCTACTTTTCGTTCTACTATGCACCTTAGTTTTTCTTTTTTCAGATGATGTATTTGTAGCCTTTATGAGACGTTTACTTTCAAGGTTTCATTGTTTTGGATTTCTTTCTATTTGATGAAAATCAACTATTACCGGTCCCATCTATCTATGATGTTGTTGGTATGCTTATGGACAAAATGATTGTAGTTATTTTGCACTGCTTTTTAATGTTGCTTCATTGTTAAAATAGTCCATAGCCCCTTTCCTTAGCTTGAGATGGCTTGGGTGAGGTTCTTTCAGGTATCTCATTCGTCTTGTGATGACTAAGCCCCTGGGTTAGGTCATTACAATAAAGCTAGGTTCTAGGAGCTCTCCCACTATACTATAGCTATTTGTCCTTCTGATGAGGAGCAGATCCATTACTTTGTGTGAGGGTTGAGGCCTCAGCTTAGGATAGGCACCCATGCATTGGTTACTTCAGGGCTGTCATTTCTAAAGATTGTTGATCATGCTCGCTCCCTGGAGCAGATTAGTTGTGAGACCCAAGGGAGCAGCGATAGCAAGCTAGACGTGAAAGAGAGTTTAGTGGCTTCTAGGCAGAGTTTCAGCCACTAAAGGATAGGCCTCCAAGGAGAGGTCAGCAAGGTCAGACCAGTCGGCCATACCAAGCATTATTACAGGATTCTAAGGATGGCCATCAAGGCCCGAGTACTTCCAACAGGGGTGATACTTCATATCCCGCCAGGCGCAAACAAAGGGAGAGTGATTTAGTTTCTTGAGGGACAGTTAGGTCATCATTTGCAGTTAGTCAGGCTTCCAGGGTTGTTGGATTGAGTCAGCATGATCGAGACTATAGAGACAGGGTTGTATCAGGTTGTTTCAGGTTTTGGGGCACCAAATCATTAGCTTAAAGATTTTTCAAGGTATAGGACAACACTTGCCTCCTTGCACCCCACCAGGTCAGCTCCTATACTAGGTGGCAAGGGTAGGGGTCAGGATTGTGGCTGCCGGGAAGATCAGTACAAGGACTAACAGGGTTATCAGCAGGGTTCCAGAGGGCCCATCAGGGGTGGTAGAGCTAGAGGAAGCGATGATGTTCGAGAAGGAGGCTGTCACAACCACTTTTACACCCCACCAACATGGGCCAAGGCTGAGGCTTCAAATGAGGTCATCACCGATATGATCATCGTGCATCAGTAGCAAACTTTAGCTTTATTTGATCCAGGTTCCATGTTTTCTTATCCTCTATCCTCTCAAGTTCGTTAATGACCTTGGTGGGGGATTTACTTATGGTAGATCGAGTTTACAGTGGGTGCATGGTTACTCTCTAGGGTTTCGACACTTATGTTGATTTGATATTGCTTGACACGCTGGATTTTGATTTTATTTTGGGTATAGATTGGTTGGCCCCACCATATGTTGTGTTCGACTATTATGCCAAGACTGTCACCTTGGCGACACTGATGGTGTCTCCTGTGGTTTTGATGGGGTCTATGAGTCAAGTTTCGATAGGTATTATATCCTATATCTACGTTCGAAGATTGATTTCTGCAAGGTGTTTAACTTATTTAGATCATATGCATGACGTGACAGTTGAGACTCCTACTATAAAGTCCATTCCAGTTGCCTGTGAGTTCCTTGATGTGTCTCTGACAGATTTGCCTAGGTTGCTTCCTGACCAGGAGGTTGACTTTGCGATAGCATTTAAGTCGGGCACTCAGCCCATATCTATTTCTGTAATACCTCGCAAGTTGTGAGCTCGGAATGGAACCTTCAAGCTCAAGCCAAGCTCACCTATAAGCCTTCAATACAAGCTTATTTAGGTGGTTTAAGTTCATCATGGGCCTCCTTCATCAAACCAAGTTCAAAAGAATTCCATTGGCAAAGTTTTCCACAAAAACGATAGAAGAGTCAACTTTAAATGGTCATATCTCCTTGCATAAAAAGAACTGGGTGACGTACGACATACCAAATTGAAGTTATTTGAATTTCTTTTCCAACACATCTAGCATCACCTAGTTCCAAGCATAAATCAAGAACTTATCCCATTTTTGTAAAGCCCTCATGTGTTGTGTTCTCTTCATTTTTGCTAAGGCAAGCCACACGGGCACCCATACTGGTCTTGTGGCTTGCACCTTCATACGAATGCTTGTACCATCTCAAACCTAGTACCTTCATACGGACGATTGTGCGACCCATGAAGCTTCACATGGTCCGTGAGACCTTCAATGGAAGCACCTTTGATTTGAAGAAATACTGCTGAAATTTTCTAAGTGTGGCTTCACGGGAGGGTATATGGTCTGTCTACCTTCACAAAGAATTATACCTTCCCATGGGACCCCTAGCAACATTTTTCTACAAGATTCATTAATGGTATTTTCGTAATTATGGCTTCTCCTAAGGCACTTTTGTGACCTTCTATGTTGTATCCTAGAATATTCAAATGACCTATACTCTTCTTCCCTCATTCAAAATTCACTCACACACTTAGAATTATATTCAACTCTCTTAAGAACTCCTCTCAAAGGCTCCAGTGGAAAATTAGCTTCGGATTTGAATAAGGACTCCAATCTTCATCAAATTCTTCTTATTTCTTCTTAGTGAACTTAGGTATGTAGGATTGATCCATGGTCCCTTTCAGCCATGAAGACCCCAAACTCTTTTCACTTGATTTTCATGAAATTCAGCTTACTTTAATTATGAGTTTTTAAGATTATTGTTTATTTAATTCAATTGAGGTATAGGCTAATGTTTTATTGTTGATTTTGAAGTGATTTAAGCCCTAATATGTTGAATTACATGAATATTATGAAGATTCGAATATGTATTGCCCCTTTAAAGTTTAATCTAAGCATGAACAATCTATATTGTAATTTAAATGTGGATTTAATTGAATTTCATATTGTATTGTTGATTTAAGTATGATCTCTATTGCCCATGCTATTCTCTCATCTCCTTCATGGCATATGCATATATGAGTATTGGTTTTTATGAATATTATGAAATGGGTTAAGACCCAAGTATATTTATAAATATGATTTTGATGAAAATATGGTTATGAACAAGAATTGAGCATGAATCTATGAACATGAGTCTGATATAAGTTGAATACCATTATGACATAATTTGCTAGTAATATGAACTTGACTTCTATATGAATATGAATTATACAGGCGTGCATATGATAGGACATCTTGCATGAGTATATAATCACAAGTGTGTATTGATGAGGATGAGTACAACCTTCCTTTTAAACAAAGCATAGATGAGGATAGGTACAACTTTCCCTATGCGCATATATGTATGAGCTAAGTGTGTATTGAGGAGGAAGGGCACAACCCTCTCTTTACATAATTCATATGCTTAAGTCATCGACAAACACTTAAATTTGTCTGTCTTTTTTACTTAGACACATCAACTAAGACTAGTTCCTATTGAACACCAAAAATATTCAAAGTATGTACCTATTAAACACAAAATGCTGATTTGACAAAAAATATAAAGTGTGTGTAATTCACTTGCGCTGAAGTTGAAGTAAATTCAATGAAGCCTGTGAAGACCTTGCTTCCTGGAGAAGGATTGTGAGAAGGTATGTGTTGAAGGTGATGATGAAAAAGAGGGTGAAGCTGAAGAGGATTATCAAGCAATAATGTTATAGGATATAAAATGCAGTCTGTCTCAATTTTCTTCAGCTCGTGTCTTTATATGCTGCACTAGAAAAAATTTTACCGTGTGGGTTCAATTTTGTTGGTGTGAAATATGTGTGTTTGACAATGTTCTTGTTATCCCACACTTCTCTTTATTTTCATTCGTATTTGCATTTATATGAAAAAATTATTATTATTAGTTCAATAGTATAATATTTATATAATAACAAATGAAAATGTGGTCTTTGAAACTCTTTATGATTGGCATATTTAATATCAAAATGATCATTAGTAACGAAAAATTTTATTGTCAAAAGTAACATAAATTTAAGAAAAGGAATTTGGATCGTTAAAATATTTGTAATAGTTGGATGTTAATTGTTGCTAATGACTTTTAATGACCGAATTTGGCTAATTAGCGTAGGAAAAATATGGTCGCTATTAAAGCACATATAACGACTAGATTTTATGTTGTCGTTAAAAGTTTTTTTACCGACCAAAAAATAATTTATCGTTATACTTTTAATGTCAGAGCCTTTAACGACAGGCGATGACTCGATTTACTACCATCATTAATGACCTTTAGTGACCGAATTTGAACTTTTAACAACCAAATATCCCCTCGTTAAAGGTCCTTTTTCTTGTTGTGAATTAATTAATATATTAAAGCTTCAAACCAGAAATTGCCAAAAAAATCTTTCTTCTCTTGACATAAAAAATGCAATTGCAAATCATTTGAATGACGAGTAAGACATAATTTTTTTCATTTCAAAAACTTATCAAATAATTTTTTTTTCTTGATGCATAGAGACAATAATCCTACTATGAGGTCTAATCAAGTCTGTAGAAATCAACTTACATAATTTATAAGTTTGACTATGTGTTGATATTCAATTTTTTATCTTCCAAAATATAAATTACTTATCAAGTTTCTTCGATTTTTTAAATTTGAAATAATTATCTTTGGAAATATTGAAAAATATTTTAAGCTATTTTAGTGTTAATCTCTTATTTGTTAATTATATATGTATAATTACATATTTTTCGTGTATTTTATAATTACGTATTTTAATTGTTAATGATTCAAAAATCACTCCAAAGAAAATATTATTTTATTTATTTTTATCTTTATCCTAGTATGATTATAAATTATTTTAAGGTTAACTATTTCAATTTTTAATTTTAAGAAATTTTTAATTAATTTATGTTAATTCGTCTTAGGACCGAATTAATTAACTAATTCAATTCTGCTATTTTGAAATTCTAAAATTGGCCATGATTGTAATTTGGATGGCAAAATCTTCACTTACATTTTGGAAAATTTACAGAAGTACACATATTATGTTTTACTATTTTCAAATATTCCCTACTATTTGTATAAATTTCTAAAATCTCTGTTTTCCTATTTACGCCTGATACACTTCACTTCTTCAAACTTCTGTTACGTCCTTTTTTCAAACTTCATCTTTATTTCTTTTTTTTTCCAGCTTCTTTGCGTTCTTATTTTCCAGCTTCTTTGCATTCTTTTTTTTTCATCCATCCTTTTCTTGATTCATTATGTAAATATAGTGATTTTTGTAAGTTTTTGTATAGCGAAAATTATGCACGAGGTAGTTGACGAAATACGCTTTTCAGACTTCATCTTTATTTCTTTTTTTTTCAACTTCTTTACGTTCTTTTTTTTTCCAGCTTCTTTGCATTCTTTTATTTTTCCATCCATCCTTTGTTTGATTCATTATGAAAATATAGTAATTTTTGTGAGTTTTTGTATAGTGAAAATTATGCACGCATGGTGTTTGATAAAATGTTTAGCTAAAAATTAATTGATTTAACACATGTCTGTTTCAATGCATTAGCTAACTTATATAAAAATTATGAATCATTGCAGCAAATTAATTTAACACATGTGTGATTTAATGTATTAGATAACTTATATAAAAATTGTATAACCAAGGATCATGCAATAATGATGTATCATGTGTTAAGATACTCTGCATTGAATACAAATAAGTTTTCACAAAAATGAATCAAGATATATGATACACCACATGCTTGATTCAATACATTGGATAACTTATATAGGTTTGTGTAACAATGGATCATACAATATGATTCATTGCAATAAAATAGTTCAACACATGGTTAATTCACTGCATCAGATATTGATTACAATAAATCATGACTTATGAATCATGTACGACACCAGTGTATCCACATAGTGGCCAGTGTATCCGCATAACTTATATAGGTTTGTATAACAATTATCATACAATATGATTCATTATAATAAAATAGTTTAACACATGGATGATTCACTGCATCAAATATTGATTACAATGAATCATGACATATGAATCATGTATGGCGCTAGTGTATCCGCATAAATGGCCAGTATATCTGCATAATTGTCATTAGAGATTTTAGTAAATATGCAAATGGTTGGGATATATTGAAGTTTCTATATTTCACTATGGGATTTATGTAACTTATACTTACATTTTTCACTCCTCTTAACCCCATTTTCAGACCCAAAATTGACCCAATTTCAGACTAAATTTTGGCCTAATTTTCGAAAAACCCGTCCCATTTCTTAAAGTTAATTATTCCTTCAGCCATAACATATACATACGTCACATTAACCTCACGTGCCCCATTTAATCGTTCTTTTCCTCCCATGCCTCACGCTATTCACGCTCCTTCCCCAAAACGGAGAAAACCCTATCTCCTCGTCGAACAGCTATATCACGACTCAAGCCTAGGACCTAGACGAGACCGACGAATGGGGAACCCGAAGGAACCCCAAACAAGCCTCTTAGCATATCATTACACTTTTTTGGTAGCGGAAACAATGTAAAACAACACAACAGACTTAAACAACGGGAATTAGGACTAAAGGAGAGAGATTAATACATAAGTAACATGTAAAAGTTTGGAAAACAAGGATAATGGACAAAGGGCAAAGTAGGGGCAATGGGACTAGGGGGAAAGCTTGCACAATATCATAATCAAGGGACAAAGAGTCAAGGCTCATATCATAGATACATAGCATGTCCAAAAGCACCTCTGCTACATAGATAAGAGCGGGGGCTAAGACAAAGCAATCGGGCTCACCCTAATAGTCAAAATAGAAAATAAAGAAGAATGTCTCAATACATAATAAGAGAAATATATACTATGGTCCCTGAAGTGGAGGAATCACCAATTATCTTGAGTAGTCCCGAACTAGCACGTGGAGGAGGAGGAGGATCAACTTGGGCTCCGATCCCTTCATTGTGATATCATGTAAGCAAGAGTATGCATTAGTACATTTGAATGTACTAAGTATGTAGGATGCAATACAACAAGATATAGGCATCATAATCTAAATACGTAAGAATAGGCAATAGGCATAATATAGAAATATAACATGTATGATCAATGCTTAAGTAAAACATGCTTAAGTAACTCATGCTTTTATAGGATATCATATGTGTAGAAGAGACCAAGCTACCTATACAATGTACAAACCCCTTGGTGGTTTTATGGTATAAACATCTCATAGTTGATGATAATCACACCTTATCAACATGGTGGCAAAGTACAAACCCCTCACACGGTTGATGAGTACAAATTCCCAACATGGTTACCCAGGCTTTAATCCTCCCGGATCGGGTATGGTCTAATGCAACACTTTATATAGAGTATATAATGTGCATAAGCTCATTTCACCATCATGCAGTCATTTATATTATATCTCATGCTTTGGACCTTCAACTCCTCAAGAAACCACATCCGAACATTTTATCAAATACTTAGAGGGTGTGTAATGCTAGTATAAAACCATGAAGCATAGAGATGAAATCATGCAAGAAAATCCATTGTAAAACCATCAACAAACACCTTGCAACTCCCTCAAGCAACATATATCAAAACCCCTCCTCAAATCTTACAATAGATTAAAGATTTATAGCTCAAAACATGGCAAAACAGCCACAACTTTACATAGCTTTTACATAGTATGCAGTGAAATTCATAATAAGGAAGACCCATTTGTAAATCATCTTTAAATCATGCAATTTGAGCAAAAAGATGCTTGGGTATCATGGTTGAAAGGAACCCATGAAAGAACCCCACATACCTTAGCTTAGATATGAACTTGGTAAATATTGGAGATGGAGACTTGAATCTCGAAGGAGAACCTTGAAGGAGAACCTTAACTTGGGATGAGGGTTTGGGACTTGAATTTTGGGAGTGAAAATGTAGTTGAGTGTTTGCGTGAGTATTGAAAAATGTTTAGGATGATATGAGGGTGAAATAAGGCTAAGTATAGGTAAAAACACGTTTGGGAACACTTAGGCCCAAGACCCAAAAGCCTTGGACAAAGATAGAAATCACTGGCATCAAAATAAACAAGTCTGCGTCTGGTCCGCGACGCGGACCTATCGCGGTGGTCAAATTAACACATGTCCACGACAGCTGCACATTACGGTGCTGTCGTGGGTCGTCTCTGGAAATTGAATTTTTTTGGAATTTCATAATTGCTAATCTTTCGCTCTTAAATCGGGGTTAGACCTTTTTTCACCTAATTTTGAACCCCTGAACACGAATATGAAGTCGGATTTTCGAAATAATAAACAAATTTTGAAATATCCAAAATTTAAAATTCTGGGCATTCCAAGGTACGTTTTCAGGCACTTTTTTGGGTCGTTTCAATATCTCCCCCTTGGGAACATTCGTCCCAAAATGTAAAAGAGGCGTACAAGACAAGTATGATCATAAATAAATAAGCCCCAATCAAGAATGCAATATCATATTCAAAACACCATTTTCAAAATCTCAATATAAGTGTAAAATCATCAGAAACTTGCCAACTTAAACATGAATGCATATGAATGACAAAGGGGCTAAAACATAAGACTTGAACAACACAGGGGACTTAGAGTTGGTACCTTAGACTTGAGTGGAGTGAAAAAGATAAGGATACCGCTTATGCGTGTCCACTCCGACTCCCCGAGAGACACTTTTGACTTGACTATTCTTCCAAAGGGCCTTGACAAACACTACCCCCTTGCCAATCAATTTCTTCAACCCTTCCATCCAATACCTCCACCGAGACCTCTTCCTAAGGCAACTTATCCTCCACAACTCCCACAATGTTATGCTTTCTATAGCACTAGAGTTACCACCACATCCCTTCAACCTAAAAGCATGAAAAATCGGACAAACCATAACCATACCATAGGCAATTACCAAACTTATGCAACCTAAACAACCTCCCTTTACACTCTATAAGGACTCACAATCCTCAACTCAATTGTCAACCTTAAATACACCTAACCCACTTGGTACCATAACCACCATCTCCCCCTTAGGAGACAACCTCCACTCTATCATTTTCTCACCCAAAACTTCCAACTTTAATAAGGCGAAATCAAGGCCTTGCCTAATCTAGTCCTCTTAACCCAAGGAGATCTGGAACCATCAAGAATGATACACCACCATGCTCAACTTCCCTCAACCTAACATCCAATCTAACCAACCGATGGACCTTACTGGTCTCCTCTTTACCACCATCAACAAACATGCTAGCTACTTAGAGCACTGACAATGACATTAGCCTTAACGAGGAAAAATAATGCACACTCGTTCATAATCCTTAAAGAATTCTAACCAGCTTCTTGCTATCCACAACGCATACCTATCATATTTAGTAAACAACCTCTCATCCTCCAAGACTTGCAACACTATCCCCAAATGATTCACAAGCTCTAAACAAACCAATACCTCATCACTAGAGACCACTACAAACATATCAAGGTAGGGTTTTAAGACCCTATTCAGGAACCCACAAACACCACCCGGTGCATAAGTCAACCAATAACTCCATCAATACCAATAATGCTCACTCCTAATCCGAAAAGACACCTAGGGATATCACCTACCTTCATCCTCACTTGGGGACAAAACCCGAATTAAAGATCAATCTTAGAAAAGTAACTAACCCATTATAGTTAACCAAATAGATTATTTATCCTTAACCATCATATTACAACCTTACGGGTTATACACTCATTCAAAGCATGTTATGCAAGTAGTTAAACCACCTCAAGACCTCCAACACATCAAACTAGGTCCAACCAAGATCCCGAGACAAGACTCTATGCAACGATAACATAGGGCAACCCTGAAAGATCTCTCCTAGCCATTATAGACTCACGCAACCATCCAGGACACCCATGAATCCTATTAGCACAAAGTAATAACACAAGAGATAGTAACTCCTAGACCTATCAAATCACCTTACTCAAAATGTCGGTTACAACTTAGGCCTCACTTAGGGTCAACTAAGTCATAAGAGAAGTAATAGAAGATAACCTATTCACAACCTCCGGTATTAGCCCGCTAAGACTAAAAAGCTCCTAATATCTTATGGGTTCAAAGGTCTAGGCCAATCTCTAACCACCTTCGTCTTACTAGGGTCCATTTTAATAACATCACCCGACACCACACGACCTAGGAAGGCAACTTCTTACAACCAAACTCCCACTTCTCCTATTTAGCACCCAACTTCTTTCCTTAAACTTGTAGTACTATCCTCAAATGACTCGCATGCCTACCTCATTAGGGAACAAACCATCCTATCATCACCAAAACCACCATGAACCTATTAGAGTAGGGACTAAAGATCTTACTCTTGAGACTTATAGGCATAACAAGCATACTAGTCAAACCAAAAGACACTGTCCCAAATTCAAACATCAAAAAGGGACATTCAAGGCCTCATCTATTACCAACGATAATTTTATAAACAAAACAACTTAGGTTCAAAATCTCCATTTCTCACAAGATGATAAATGCAACCCCTTAGAGGCCAATTGTACCTTAAGACATGAAATGGACTTACCTCCTTTGCTACCATTTAATAACCTCCCACTCAAAGACGACTCATTAGGGATTGGGGATCAGACTCATTAGCGATTGGGGATCTAACTCTACGGTCCTACCATTCATGGAGACACAACATGCAAACAACCATTCCATCCCTAGCATGACATCAAAATCCCCCACACCAACACCAACAAGTCGCAAGCACAACCTAATGTAATACGAACCCGTATCACCACCTATGAACCTTCTAGGAACAATATACTCAACAAAAGGATAGAAACCAAAGGTCGACACAACAACTTGGGTACACAAGATGCCCCACTAGCAACCAAAAAGAATAGAGAAGAAATAGTGGCACATTGGGCCTATCAATGTATGCACAACAAAGCCAAAGAAACTTCAACTTACCGGTAATAGCATCGAATACCTCATCCTCTCCTTGAGCCACTTGATCAACATGACCACCTCAACCCAAAGGTCGACCACCCTTAATTTTTCTTTGAACATATAAACAATCAATAATCTTGTGGCCCACCTCACCACGACCATAGCATGCACCTGTGTTCCTCAAACATGCTCCACCATACCTCCTCCCATATTTCGGGCATCTAGGACGAATCATCCCATTGTCACCTCTTTTACGCTTATGAGGACACTCCTTTATCATATGACACATCTCCCCACAATAATAACAAGTATTAGTACCTTTCAAGCATGGGCTATCATGGCCTCTACCACATCTTGGGCACCTAGCATAACGCACCACACAACCTCTATCTCTTTCTTTGGAACTTTGGAACATACCCCCATTACGGGCCCTCTTGGCCTCACCACCTCCCTTCTTACCACTAGAAGCCTTGGGAGCACTCACTTTTTGATTGAGTTGAGTTGTCAATGTTTCCACTACTTTGGCCATTACCCATAGAGAATTACAAACCTCCGCATTCGACATATCGCCATCTTGAGTAGCTTGAGACATATCCTGAAATATAATGGTTAGGGGTTAGTAATAAGCCCTAGGGGACCTAACTCTATCGGACGATATAGATCATGAAAAAGTGAAACATTTTCTAGAACGCCTCACAGTCTCCTACTCATAGTTGCGGTGCATAACACAACCATGTATAAGACTCTAATCGACGCGGTGTGTTGGACTCCCAGGATCTATCAACCTAGTGCTCTAATCCATCTTTGTCACGACCCAAGCCTAGGGCCTAGACATGACTGATGAATGGGGAACCCGAATGAACCCCAAACAAGTCTCCTAGCATATCATTACACATCCTTAGTCGCGGAAACAATGTAAAACAACACAAGAGACTTAAACAACGGGAATTGGGACTAAGGGAGAGAGAATAATACTTAAGTAACATGTAAAAGTTTGGAAAACAAGGGGAAGGAACTAAGGGAAAAGCTTGCACAATATCATAATCAAGGGGACAAAGAGTCAAGGCTCATATAATAAATACATAGCATGTCCAACAACACCTCTACTACATAGATAAGAGCGGGGGCCAAGACAAAGCAATTGGGGTCTCTCTCATAGTCAAAATAGAAAATAAAGAAGAGTGTCTCAATACATAATAAGAGAAACATATACTAAGGCCCCCGAAGTGGAGGACTCACCAACTAGCTTGACAAGTACCAAACTAGCCACGTGGAGGAGGAGGATGATCAACTTGGGCTCTGATCTCTACATGGTGATATCATGGAAGCAAGAATATATGTTAGTACGTTTGAATGTACTAAGTATGTAGGATGTAATGCAACAAGAGATAGGCATCATAATCTAAATGCATAACAATAAGCAATAGGCATAATATAGAAAAATAGCATATATGATTAATGCTTAAGTAAAACATGTTTAAGTAACTCATGCTTATATAGGATATCATATGTGTAGAAGAGACCAAGCTAGCTATTCAAGGTACAAAATCCCTTAGTGGTTGTGTGATACAAACCCCTCACATGATTTATGATAATCACACATTATCAACACGGTGGCGAAGTACAAACCCCTCACATGGTTGATGAGTACAAACCCCCAACATGGTTACCCAGGCTCTTATCCCCTCGGATCGAGTATGGTCTAATGCAACACTTTATATAAAGCATATCATATACATAATCCCATTTTATCATCATGCAGTCATTTATATCATATCTCATGCTTTGGACTTTTAACTCCTCAAGAAACCATATCCGGATATTTTATCAAACACTTAGAGGATGTGTAATACTAGTATAAAATCATGAAGTATAGAGATGAAATCATGCAAGAACATCCATTGTAAAGCCATCAATCAACACCTTGCAACATCCTCAAGCAACACATCAAAATCCTCCTCAAATCTTACAATAGATCAAGGATTTATAGCTCAAAACATGGCAAAACAGTCATAACTTTGCATATCTTTTACATAGTGTGCAGTGAATTTCATAATAAGCAAGACCCATTTGTAAATTATCTTTAAATCATGTAATTTGAGTAAAAGGAGGCTTGGTATCATGGGTGATAGGAACTCATGAAAGAAACCCACATACCTTAGCTTAGAGATGAACTTGGTGAATGTTGGAGATAAAGACTTGAAGCTTGAACAAGAACCTCGAAGGAGAACCTTAGCTTGGGATGAGGGTTTGGGACTTGAATTTTTGAAGTGAAAATATGGTTGAATGTTTGAGTGAATATTGAGAAATGTTTAGGATGATATGAGGGCGAAATAAGGTTAAGTATAGGTAAAAATACGTTTGGGAACACTTAGGCTCAAGACCGAAAAGCCTTGGACCTAGATAAAAATCATTGGCAACAAAATACACAGGTCTGCTTCTGGTCCGTGACACGGAATTGCCGGGAAGGTCAAATTAACACATGTATGCAATAGCTGTGCGTTGCGATGCTGTCGCGGATCGTCTCTGGAAATTGAATTTTTTGGAATTTCATAATTAGTAATCTTTCTCTCTTAAATTGGGGTTAGACCCTTTCTCACCTAATTTTGACCCCCTGAACACGAATACGAAGTCGGATTTTCAAAATAATAAATGAATTTTGAGATATATGAAATTTAAAATTTCAGGCATTCCGAGGCACGTTTTCGAGTACTTTTTGAGGTTGTTTCAAGCAACAAGCGTCCAATGACCCTTTGACCAGGACGTCCAAACAACCCCAACATTCGAATAACCCCTAATTCCGCCCAATTTTTCCCCCCAAATTAAACCCTAATCTCTCCTATGAATTCATCATTTTTGGTCGACTAAGGAAGAGGAGAAAAAAATTCGGTCTAGACCAAAAAGTTGGATTTTCATCCCAAATACACAAGAAATAGAGGTCGAACTCGTCCTCCTCAGAACGTTTTGTTTCTTTGTTTCATCTTCTTGCGAGCTCTCCATAGGAGTTTTCACGTGGCTGCCCGCAAAAAGGTAAAAGAAAAATTCTCTAGTTTCATCCTTTTTGATCCTTAGTTGTTGCACTTGCTGTTTAGACTCCTTTAATCGTTTGGGATTGGGTAGAATGGATTAAAAAAATTCTCTGTTTTTTGAGTTTGAGTTCATGCTGACCGTTTCTTCATTGAACTGTTCTTGTAAGTATGGAAATCTCTCAGTCTATCTAGTTCATCCTTTTCCTCTTGTTACCAGTCCTGCCTTTCAGATGGAATTTTCCTAGATTCATTCTTGCTCTTACAAACGATAGACAAATGGTTTAATGTTTATTCTTCAAGTTTATGAAAATATCAAGACTTTGGGTGTTGTCCCAGTTTGTTTTATTGCTTTCTGTGTCTCTGTTTGTGTGTTGTCTTTATGTTGTAGCTTTGAAAGGGTGAGAACTAATAAATGCTCAGCTGAATTTTTTTTATGTTGAAATATGATCTACTTTTCCGTTTGGTTAGGAATCCTTACTGTTTTTTCTTGGACTAACTGTGGGCATATTTCTTACTCTTGTTGTCCTAAATGGTGAATCTGCCTAGTATGCTTAGTTCGTTTTCTTCTTGTTCATACGATGATATTCATAGAATTTGCTATCTGGTTGGATATTAGTCTTCACATTTGCTCGAACTCTTTCTCTAGCCCAAACATGTCTACATTAGGTATGGTTTTGATTAGCGTAGATGACTCTTTAATTCGTATTTCTTCATGTTCATGATCGTTTAAGTCCTCGTCTTTGCATCAGTCAAGATTTAAATTCCCTGTTTGCTGGTTCTAGTTCAAATCCCGTCTCTTCATACGTTTAGTTTGAATACTGTCTGCTTGACTGTATCTGGCATGTAACCCACACATTTTTAAACATGATGGAGTGTGTTTGTATTGGATAAGATCTGGATACTCGCTCAACGTTTTCACCATGTCTATTTGGGGTTGTGACATTGCTACTAGTTTGAATGATATTTGAGAGATATAATAATTTCTTTTCCTATTTTGGGGACACATTTTGATCTATTTTGGTTAATTTAAAATTCCCTCATGTCTATCTGATTCAGTCTTCTATTTACTATAGCATTGTGATTAAAATTTCTCTTTTTTGAGTAAAATCAAGTCATAGTCCTGTTATACTTTAAGCCTGAATTTCAGATTGTGGTTTGTTCTGTTTGAATTTTCTACTTATCTGAGCTTTAGTTTGGATGTTGATGGTTCTGTTTCGACCTATCTTAAATTTATGATCAATATGTGTACATCTGAAGTTGTTCTTGTTTCAAAATTGTCCTTCTCTATCGTTTGTCTAAATGTTTCTGTTGGATTGCAT
>JAABOM020059078.1:0-13196 GCA_011800125.2 Solanum clarkiae
CTTGTATTTTTATTCACTTTGATCTGAAGAACACATTTGGAGAATACGAACAAATCCCCATTCAAGTTCAGGAGACTGCCTGCAGGATGTGGGCAAATTTCAAGTCCATTTTCTGTTTAAGTAGCAAGAATTCGCCTAAAGAACAGAGTCAACAACAAATTTTAAGTAATAGGAGCTGTAATGACCCCGGATATCGTACGACGTCATTGGGACTTAAAAATTTTCGTTTCGGACAAAGTTGGGACCAAGTGTCGTCTCAAGAGAGGACCACACAGCCAGTGTGGGGTCACAATGCTCATGTGATTTTGGGGTCTTTACTCTTTGTGTGGTGTTACAAGCCAAGGCATGCCACACTGGAACCCCACACGGGCCGTGTGACACCACACGGATCGTGTGGAGGAGCCATGTGATGAGTTGAGCTCGAAACCCCACCATTTGGGTTTAACTGAGGTGCCACACCCAGTCATATGAGTCGTGCGGCGTGAGAAGGGCTGTGAGGCCCTTTGTGAAGCTTCCAAGAAAAAAATATCTAAGTCCCAAAAAGTACTCAAAAATGTGCTTTGGAAGTGCTCAAAATCGTAATTTTCAGATATCTCAAAGGTCGAGCAGCCTTGCCCAAGATACAGAGATTCCTACTTTGAAGTAAAAGGAAATCAACATGGATTTTGTGGTTAGGTTTCCTAAGACTAGAAAGAGTCTTGATTCTATTTGGGTTGTGGTTGATAGAATGACAAAGTCGACTCATTTCCTATTGGTTAAAACTACTTATGGGGATGAAGATTGTGCTAGATTTTACATTCATGAGTTGGTTAGATATGAATGGGTGCTTATGTCTATCATATCAAATCGTGGTGCTCAATTCACTTCTCACATTTTGAGTTCCTTCGAAAGAGGTCTTGGTACCAAGGTGAAGCTTAGTACGGTCTTTCACCCTCAAACGGATGGCCAAGCCGAAAGAACTATCCAAACTCTTGAGGATAGGCTTAGAGCTTGTATTTTGGAATTTAAGGGTAGTTGGGATGATCATTTTCCATTGATTGAGTTTGCTTATAATAATAGCTATCATTGTAGCATTAGTATGGCTCCTTTTGAGGCCCTCTATGGTTGGCGTTGTAGATCACTGGTTGGATGGTTTGAAGTGGGAGAAATGGCTTTGTTGGATCTGGATCTAGTCATGGAAGCTATGGAAAAGGTAAGGTTGACTAGAGAAAGGTTGAAAATATCCCAAAATCATCAAAGTCCTATGCCGATGTGAGGAGAAGGAATCTTGAATTTAAGGTTGGAGATTGCATCTATTTGAAGGTATCACCCATGAAGGGAGTGGTTCGTTTTGGTAAAAAGGGTAAGTTGAGTACAAGATTTATGGGTCATTATAGGGTGTTGAAGAAGATTGGTAAGGTGGCCTATGAGGTGGAATTGCCTAGTGAAATAGACTTGATTCATTCGGTCTTTCATGTATCCATGTTGAGGAAATGTGTGGGTGACCCAAATGCTATTGTCCCATTGGATGTTGTGGGTGTTGTTGAAGACAACTTGACTTATGAAGAGGTTCCACTAGAGATCTTGGATAGACAAGTGAAGAAATTGAGGAACAAGGATGTGAAGGAACAAGGATGTGACTTCCGTTAAGGTCCTTTGGAGGAAACAACAAGTTGAAAGTGTTACGTGGGAGGCTGAGGCGGACATGTAAAAGTGTTATCCCTATCTGTTCCATTCTACTCAATCTTAAGGTACTAATTCTAAGTCTCCTATGTGAATTCAAGTCTTATGCTTCAGCTCCTATGTCATTTGCATGCATTCATGTTTATGTTGACATATTCATAGTGATTTTGCTACTTATGTTGAGATTTTTCAGAAGATGTTAAAGTTCATTGTTGTATTCTTGTGTGGGCTGAAATTATCTTGTTCACACCTCTTATATACTATCACGACTTTAGCCTAGAGCCTAGACGTGACCGGCGAATGCGAAACCCGAAGGAACCTCACGAGCCTCATGGCATATCATTACACATCCTTGGTCACAAAAGCAATTAGAATGACGATAAGAGATAAATGTAAACAAGAGGAAAATAGTAAGTAAGGATACACTTCCATATCATAAACATCAAGTGTCAATAGAGTCAAGCTCATAACATAGATACATAAAATGTCCAACAACACCTCTACTACATAGATAAGAGTTGGGGCCAAGACAAAGCAACCGGTTTCACCTTCATAGTCAATACATAAGTCAAAGGGAGAAAGTCTTAGTACATAGAAATAGGGAATAAGTAATGCCCCCGGAATGGAGGACTCACCAAAAAGCTTGATAGAAATCGTAATAACCACGTGGAGGAGGATGATCAATCGGTACACCGAATCCTACATGGTGACATAATGTAGGAATATAGTATGCATTAGTACACTTGAAAGTACTAAGTATATAGGATGATATGCAACAAGAGATAGGCATCATAGATAAAATGCATAATCATAAGCAATAGATAGCATACTAACAATATGACATGTATGAATGATGCATGAAGTAAAACCATGCTTATGTAGAACATAATACGAGTGTAAGGAGTGACTATTATAGTGCAATCCAAGGCCTACCACCCCCTTGGATAGGCGCATGAGGTACTAACCACTTCATAAGGTTGATGGAGTACAAACCACCCACCGAGGATGACGGAGTACATACTTCTCATCGAGGTTGACAGAGTACGAACCCCCCATCAATGTTGATGGGTACCAACCGCCAACAAGGTTACTCGGGCCTACCACCCCTCGAGTTAGGCGACCAAAGGTACTAACCCCTCGATAGGTTACCCAGCCTACAAGCCCCCGAGCTAGGCTTGGTCATCCCCGACACTATATAGAAATAATACCATATATGTACACTCCTTTCATCATCATCACATACATTCCTTTTCATCATCATTCAATCATAATTTCATCATCATATAGTCATTCAACTCATAAGACGAATATTGGAGTTTCAAATCCTTAAGAATCCATAATCGGACATTTTATCAAACACTTAGAGGGTCTATAATACTAGTGTAAAACCATCCAATTCAAGAGTGAAAACATGCTAGAAAAATTAGTGTAAAGCCATCAAGAGATACTTGGTAACATCCTTAAATAATATGTATCAAGACCCTTTATTAATCCTCACCATAGACCTTTGATTCATAGCTCCAAACATAGTAAAACCGTCACAAATTCATAAACCCAACATAGTGTGCAATGATTTTCATAATAGACAAGACCCATGAATAAATTAGCATTAAATCATATAATTTTTTAGCAAAGGGAGCTTGGGTATCATGGGTGAAAGGAACCCATGAAAGAAACCAACATACCTTAGCTTTAGAGATGAACTTGATGAAAATTGGAGATGGAGACTTGAAACTTGAAAGGAAATCCTAGATCCGGAGAGGGTTTGGAGACTTGAGTTTAGGAGATAAAATATTGGTTAAGTGTTTGAATGAGTATTGGGGAATGTTTAGAATGATATGAGGGTGAAAAATGGCTAGGTATAGGTATATTCATGTTTGGGGACACTTAGGCCCAATACTTAAAAGCCTTAGACACAGGTCCGCATCTAGTCCGTGACGTGGACCTACAATGGAGGACAGATTTACACTAGTCCGCGACAGCTGTGCGTCGGGCACTGTCATGAATCGGTTTTGGAAATTGAAATTTTGGAAATTCAAAATTGCTATTCGTTTGCTCTAAAATCAGGGTTAGACCTTTTTCCCCCTAATTTTGAACCCCTCAACAAGAATATGAAGTTGGATTTTCGATATCACGCAGGGATTTTGAGATATAAGGAAATTACAATTTCAGGCACTTTCTGTGCACATTTTCGGGCACTTTTTTGGGGTCATTTCAATATCTCCCCCTTGGGAACTTTCATCCCCGAATGTCAAAGAGAAGTATATGATATGGACAAACGTGACAATTTCAGGCCACATAGAGATGTAACAATGCACTTAAACATTATTTCAAAAACTTTATCATAAGTGTAAAATCATCATGAACTTACTAGTTTAAACATGAACATATGCAGTGACAGGGCTGTACTTAAGACTTGAGATCACATATAAGACTTAGATCAATACCCTAGACTTGTGTTGAGTGGAAAAGGTAAGGATATCACTTTTGCATGTCCGTTTCGGCCTCCTAAGTAGCACTTTCAACTTGTTGATTCCTCCAAAGGACTTTAAGGGAAGCCACCTCTTTCTTTCTCAACCTCTTAACTTGCCTATCCAAAATTTGAACTGGCACCTCTTCATAAGTCAAATTATCCTCAAAAACACCCACAACATCAAGAGGAACAATGGCATTCGGATCCCCCACACATTTCCTCAGCATGGACACGTGGAACACCGGATGCACCAATTCCATCTCACTAGGCAACCACAACTCATAAGCTACCTTGCCTCCTCATGACCTCACAAGGACCAATGTATCTTGGGCTCAACTTGCCCCTCTTACCAAAATGGACCACACGCTTCATGGGTGAAATCTTTAGGTAGACCCAATCACCAACTTGGAATTCAAGGTCTCTCCTTCTCATATCGGCATAGGATTTTTGGCGACTTTGGGCCATCTTCAACCTTTCCATAATCATCTTAACCTTCTTAAGAGCCTCCATAACTAGATCTAGTTCCAAAAAAGCTACCTCACGAACCTCAAACCAACCAACTGGTGATCTACAATGTCTCCCATAGAGAGCCTCTAAAGGAGTCATACCGATGCTAGAATAATAATTGTTGTAGCGAAATTCAATCAATAGAAGATGGTCATCCCAACTACCTTTAAGCTCTAACACCGCATACTCCAAGCATGTTCTAAATTATTTGGATGGTCCTCTTGGCTTGGCCATTCGTTTGAGGGTGGAAGGCCGTAGAAAGCTTAACTCTAGTACCATGAGCAATTTGGAAAGAACTCTAAAAATGTGAAGTGAATTGTGCCCCGCGATCCGGTAAGATGGACAAAGGAACCCCATGCAAAATTATGAATATACAACCTTGCATAATCTTCATCCCCAAATGTGTTCTTAACCGGTCGAAAGTGAGCCAATTTTGTCATTCTATCAACCACAACCCAAATGGAATCAAAACCCTTTCTAGTCTTGGGAAAACCAACCACAAAATCCATATTTATCTCTTCCCACTTCCATGTAGGAACCTCAATGTCTTGGGTTAGGCCACCCGGCCTTTGATGTTCGGCTTTGACTTGTTGACAAGTATGACAACCGAAAACGAATTTGGCGATATCCCTCTTCATGCCTCCCCACCAATACACATCCCTCAAGTCTCTATACATTTTGATGGAACTTGGGTAGATATAATAAGAAGAGTTATGGGCCTCATCAAGGATCCTTTCTGTCAAACCATCCACACATGGCACACATAACCAACCTTAGTTCCTAAGAGCGCCATCTCCCCCTTGGAAAAAAACCTCCACTTTGCCCTATTTCACCAATGCCTTTAATTCTAACAAGGATGGATCAATATCCTTTTTTGTCATCACCTAATCTATGAAAGAAGACTTAGAGCCATCAACAACAACCACACCACTATTACCATCCTCTTCCAACCTAACTCTCAACCTAGCTATCTGATGCACCTCCTTAGCCATCTCCTTCTCACTACTATCAACATGAGCTAGGGTACCCATGGAAACTCTACTCAAGGTATCCGCCACCACATTTACCTTATTCGAATGATAATGCACACTCATATCATAGTCCTTAAGAAGTTATAACCATCTCTTTTGTCTCAAGTTGAGATCCTTTTGAGTGAAGACATATTGGAGGCTCTTATGATCGGTGAACACATCTACATGCACCCGGTATAAGTAGTGACGCCAAATCTTTAATGCAAACACCACGGTGGCTAGCTCCAGATCATGGGTAGGGTAGTTCCTTTCATGTACCTTGAGTTATCTAGAAGCATAGGCTATGACCTTACCATTTTACATCAACACACAACCCAAACCAACCTAGGAAGCATCACAATACATAACAAATCCCTCAAGCTCTTCTGATAGTGATAATACAAGAGAGGACACAAGCTTATCTTTCATTATTTGGAAACTCCTCTCACATTCATCAGACCACACAAAATTGGCCTTCTTTTGAGTCAATTTTGTCATAGGGAAAGCAATAGAAGATAACTCATTCACAAACCTCTAATAATAACCCGCTAAGCCCAAGTAACTTTTAATGTTGGACGGGGTCAATGGTCTAGGACAATTTCTAATCACATTGGTTTTCTTTGGATCCACCTTAATACCATTCCCCGACACCACATGCCCTAGGAAAGTAACCTCCCTTAACAAAAGTTCACACTTGTCATATTTAGCATACAATTTCTCCTCCCTCAATCTTTGCAATACAACCCTCAAATGAGCCCTACGTTCCTCCTCACCAGGAGAATAGATCAAAATGTCATCAATAAAGATCACAACAAAGGAATCAAGGTTGGCTTTGAAGATCCTATTCATAAGGTCCATGAAGATGGCCAGTGCATTGGTCAACCCAAAAGACATCACAAAAAACTCATAATGCCTATATCTAGTCCAGAAAGCCATCGTGGGAATGTCACACCCACTCACCTTCACTTGATAATACCCGAACCAAAGATCAATATTATAGAAATGGCTAGCCCCTTGCAATTGGTCAAACAAATAATCAATCATTGGAAGAGAATACCTATTTTTTATGGTGACTCTATTGAGTTGTCGGTAGTAAATACACATCCTAAAGGACCCATCTTCTTTTTCACAAACAACACTGGAGTACCCCAAGGTGATTGGCCCGGTCTAATAAATCCCGTCTCCAACAAGTCCCTCAATTGTTCCTTCAACTACGCTAGGGCCTAAGGGGAAATAGAAATGGGTTGAGTATAGGGGACGAGGTCTATGCTTCAGTCTATTCACCTTTTGGGAGGAACACCGGGAAGGTCATTTGGGAGGACATTAAGAAACTCATTTACAACTGAAACCAACTCTATAGGAAAGACTTTAGGCTCCACATCCCTAACCCTCACAAGATGGTAAAGACACCGCTTAGAGATCAACTTATGAGCATTAATGCAAGAAATAAATCTACCCTTGACCACCACATCTTGACTTTCCCACTCAAGGACGAGCTCATTTGGAAATTGGAATTTGACCCTATAGATTCTACAATCGATAGAATCATAGTAGGTATACAACCAATCCCTCCCAAGAATGACATCAAAATCAACCATGTCTAATTCAACAAGATCACAAGGCAACAATTTATGTAAGATGTAAATAAGACAACTTCTATAAACTTTCTAGCAACAATAGACGCACCAATAGGAGTAGACACTTTATATAACTCATGCAACAACTCAAGGTCAACATGGAACTTTTGGGAAACAAAGGGGGTAACAAAAGAAAGAGTGGCACCCGGGTCAATCGATGTATACATATCAAATTTAAAGATTTTTAACATACCGGTAACAACATTAGGGACTTCATCAACCTCTTCCGTCCAATGCAAAGCATAGAACTAGTTTTGCCTTGGGGAACTATCTTGTCAGCCACATCTCCCCAATGGTACCACATTAGCACATTATGGATGAACCTCCTTGCCTTGTTACGGTTTCGAGGGCAATCTATCGTCTTATGCCCCACTTCCCCACAACTATAACAAGCACCAGTATTCCTCAATCCGGGCTACCATGACCTTTATCACACTTCGTACACACATCAATAGGAGCCACACCCCTTACACCTTGGGCCCTCAGAAGATCATTCCCAACCCTCTTATCAAATGCATGAGTAGGCCTTTGGACTTGATGGAATCATCCGCTCCTTCGGAATTTACCCTCAAAATGGGTCCTCTTGGCCTCATGGCCCCTTCTTTTCCTCAATTTCTCTTCTTCCATTTGCTTGGCATAGGTTATCAACCATGATAATTCCATATCACTAATCAACATGGCGGAGCGATATTCTTCACTAACCAAGTCAGAGATTCCCATAACAAATTTGTTCATTCTCGACCTTGGGTCGGCAATCAAATGAGGAGCAAACTTTGAAAGTTGGGTGAACTTGAGGGCATACTCCCTCACAATCATTGACCTTTGTTTCAAAATCATAAATTCCACAAACTTAGCTTCCCTAAGTTCAAGAGGGAAGAACCGATTATGGAAGGCCACCTTGAATTCTTCCCAAAAGTACCACATAGCCAACTCCCTACTCATCCTTCTATTGATTGTACCATATTTGTGCTATCTCTTTGAGTTGGTAGGCTGCCAACTCTGCCTTATCCTCCGGCCTCACACCCATTATGGACAAAACTTTGTAGACCTCATCAATGAACTCTTGGGGGTCCTCACTCACCTTTGACTCATGGAATTCCGGGGGATTCATTCTCATGATTTCTCCCACTGGAGAGACCGGTGTAGGAGCACGAGGGGCTTGGTCCCCTTGGTTGGCTTGATTAGCCACCACTTGTGCAAGCAAGGTGAGAGCATCACTAAGCTCTCCATTAGCCGGTGGCTCCTCGGGCGTGCGGGTTGTCTCCCCTTCGTATTAGGATTGATCTAGCATAACAAAGATCAATCGCTAGGGGGAAAGCTTACTTCAACTTATAGCACGACTTAGGATATGAAAAAGGGAAATATTTCCGAAAATGTCTCATAGCCTCCTACTCGTTGTTGTGGTGCACAACAACAACCATGAATAAGACTCTAATCAATGTGGTATGTTGGACTCCAAGGATCTAAAAACCTAGTGCTCTGACACCACCTTTGTAACAACCCAAGCCTAGAGCCTAGACGTGATTGGCGAATAAAGAACCCGAAGGAACCCTAAACAAGCCTCATAGCATATCATTACACATCGTTAGTCGTGCAAGCAATTAGAATGACAATAAGAGATAAATGTAAACAAGGAAAAAATTAGGACTAAGGATACACTTCCATATCATAAACATCAAGAATTAATAGAGTAAAGCTCATAGCATAGATACATAACATGTCCAATAATACGTCTACTACATATATAAGAGCAAGGGACTAGACAAAGCAATCATGCTCACCCTAATAGTCAATACATAAGTCAAAGGGAGAAAGACTTAATACATAGAAATAGAGCATAAGTAATATCCCCGGAATAAAGGACTCACCAACAAGCTTGATAGAAGTCGTACAAGCCACATAGAGGAGGATGATCAATTGGTACACCGATTCCTACATAGTTAAATAACGTAGGCATAGAGTATGCATTAGTACGTTTGAATGTACTAAGTATATAGGATTCTATGCAACAAGAGAGATAGGATTCATAGGAAAAATGCATAATCATAAGAAATAGATAGCATACCAACAATATGGCATGTATGAATGATGCTTGAAGTAAAACCATGCCTATATAGAACATAATGCGAGGGTAAGTAGTGATCATTATAGTGCAATCCAAGGCCTACAACCCTGTTGGATAGACGCATGAGGCACTAACCCTTTCCTGAGGTTGATGTGGTACAAACCCTACCAAGGTTGATGGAGTACAAACCTCCCATCAAGGTTGAAAGAGTACAAACTCCCCATAAAGGTTGATGGGTACCAACCCCCAACAAGGTTACCCGGGCCTACCACCTCCCAAGATAGGTGACAAAGGTACCAACCCCTCGATAGGTTACTCAGGCCTACAACACCCCAAGCTAGGCTTGGTCATCCCCGACCCAATGTTGAGATAATATCATATATATACACTCCTTTCATCATCATACATATACATTCCTTTTCATCATCATTCTATCATCATTTCACCATCATATAGTCATTTAACTCATAATACATACATTGGAGCTTCAATTCCTCAAGAATCTATAACCGAACATTTTATTTAACACTTAGAAGGTCTGTAATGCTAGTGTAAAACCATGCAATTCAAGAGTGAAATCATTCTAGAAAAATCAGTGTAAAGTCATCAATAGATACTTGGTAACACCCTCTAATAATATACATCAAGATCCTTCATCTATCCACACTATAGACCTTAGATTCAAGGCTCCAAACATAGTAAAACAGTCACAATTTCATAAATCCAACATTGTGTGCAGTGATTCTCATAATAGATTAGACTAATGAATAAGTCAACTTTAAATCATTCATTTTTTAAGTAAAGAGATCTTGAGTATCATGGGTTAAAGAAACACACTTAACTTAGCTTTGGAGATGAACTTGATGAAGATTGGAGATGGAGACTTGAAGCTTGAGAGGAAATCCTTAGATCCGAAGAGGGTTTTGAGACTTGAGTTTAGGAGATAAAATATTGGCTAAGTGTTTGAATGAGTATTCTAAAATGTTTAGAATGATATGAGGGTGAAAAATGGCCAAGTATAGGTATATTCATGTTTGAGGACACTTAGGCCAAAGACTTAAAAGCCTTCGATCGCAAGAAAAATAACTAGGCAGAATTTACACAGGTCCGCGTCTGGTCCACGGTGCGGACCTATCACAGAGGAAAGATTTACACTGGTCTGTGATAGCTGCGCGTTGCGGCACTATCGCGGATCGATTTTGTAAAATAAAATTTTGGAAATTTAAAATTATAATTTGTTTGCTCTAAAATCGGGGTTAAACCCTTTCCCCTATAAATTTGACCCCTTGAATAATAATATGAAGTCAGATTTTTGATATCACACATGAATTTTGAAATATATGAAAATTAAAATTCCGGGCACTTCCGAAGCACATTTTCCGGACACATTTTGGGGTCTTTCATATACATGTCTTTGATATTTGGGATGAATGTTCCCATGGATGAGATATTCAAACAAACTCAAAAGGTTCCCTAAAATATGCGTCGAAAGTGCTCAAAATTGCAATTTCTATATATCTCAAAATTCATGTGTGATATCAAAAATTCGACTTCACATTCGTGATCGGGGGCAAGATTGAGTGGGAAATGGGTCTAACCCTATTTTAGAGAAACCGTATCAAAATTTAAAATACCTAAAATACAATTTCATGAGAGCTTTGTGCGCCCCTAGTGTAATGCGTCCAGGGCACGTATATGTATATTTTTTTGCCCAATTTTGTTGTTCGGTCCAAGTCTTTTGGATCTTGGACTTTCTTTCTCTGCGTTAAAATACCTATACTTAGTCATATTTCAGAACCATATCATATAATAAATTCTTAAATACTCTCTCAAACACTTAGACAAATATTTCACTCAAAATCAAGGTCCCAAACTCATTCCGGATCTTAAGGAATTCACTCAAACTTCAAGTTCTCAATCAAACCTTCATCAAGAAATTCTCCAATGTTGAGGTATATGGGTTTAAAATATTGGGTCCTTTCACCCATGGTTCCCAAGCTTCCTTTTTACATAAATTTCATATTTCTATGTTGATTAACTTATGGGTCTTACTTTCTATGAATTTGACTACGAACTGTGTTGGAGTTTCATAAAAGTGTGATTGTTTAAGCATGTTTTGAGCTATGAATCTAGTATTTATTTTGAGATTTGATGAAGGATTTCAATATATATATTGCATGAGGGTATTACCAAGTGTTGGTGGCTTGATTTATTTCAAGTTTTCTTGCATGATTTCATTCTTGAATTGCATAGTTTTACACTAGCATCACACCCACCAAGTGTTTGATAAAATGTGTGGTTTAGGGTTCTTGACCTATTGATGAACCATTGTATGTCCTACGACTTAAATGATTTTATATTGATTAAAGGAAGGTATATATGTGTTGATTTGATGAGAAGTATTTATAGTGTTGTAAGTTGACCACACCTTGTTGAGGGGGTGCGATATCTCAATCGTCATGGATGGTAGGGTATGATAACCATCAACCAATCGAGGGGTTGATAATTCAATTGCCATGGATGGTAGGGCATGATAACCATCAACCATTTGAGGGGTTGATACTTGAAGTGCAATGCATGGTAGGGCATGACGACCATCAACCAATTGAGGGGTTGATACCTCAATCACCTTAGATGGTAGGGTATGACAATCATCAAGAGGTCTCTGACTACACATGTAATATGTTCTATATAAGCATGTTTTACTTCAAGCATCATTCGTACATGTCATATTGCTATTATGCTATCCATTGCTTTTGATATTGTATTTAGCGTATATTGCCTATCTCTTATTACATTGTACCCTACATACTTAGTACATTCAAATGTACTAACGCACACTCTATGTCTACATGACTTTACCATATCGGAACCGAAGCCCCACTTGATCATCTTCTTACTACACATGGCTAGTACGATTTCTCTCAAAGTAAGTTGGTGAGTCCTCAACTTTGAGGACATAATTCTCTTGATTATGTTATGTATTGACTCTTCATATGTAGAAAACTTATGGTTATGACGGTGAGCCCAGAGATTGTCTTTGCCTCCGCTCCTGTCTATGTATTATAGGTGTTATTGGAACCTTATGACATGTTAAATCTATACTATTAGGTTGTTTTGTTTCTATGGTATCAAGGATGTCCCTTAGCCCCGTATTTCTTTTTTACTATCTCTTATTGTTGTTTTAGTTGCTTTCACGACTAAGAATATGTAATGATACGCTAAGAGGCTTGTTTAGGGTCCCTTTGGGTTCTCCATTCGCCATGTCATGTCTAGGCCCTAGGTCTAGGTCGTGACATATAGGATGTCTATCTTGTAACTTTTCACAAAAATTTCCTAAGTATGGGAGACGGGTGCACTACATGAGTCGTGTGGCTTCATACAACTCGTGAATCCGTCCCTGTGGTGAACTTCGCACGAAAACTTCTATGTATGTTCAAGGTTGCAATTTCCAAATATTCGTCCAACTGTTGCCTCACGGGAACTCCATATAAGCCGTGGAGTGACACATGGGCCATATGGCCTCAAGTGAAATGGCTTTCGGGAAATTTTTTCTCCTATTCATTAATGGCATTTTCGTGAATTTGGTTATTTCTATTGGTCTTTTTGGGACTCCTATATCATCCAATGACTATCTAAAGACTTAACCCTATATCAAACATTCAAAACTCAATCCTAAGATTTCAAACTCTCTCAAATGATTTTCACAGAGGAATTCTTGGAGATTCTCAACTTGGGAGCTAGGGAATTCAATTCTTCTTTAACTTATTTGGGGTTTCTTCATCTTAGTGAAGGTATGTGGCTTTTTGATCCTTGGTTACTTCCAATTAAGGAGACCCAAT
>JAABOM020059079.1:0-13195 GCA_011800125.2 Solanum clarkiae
GTACTGACGTCCCTTACGGGGGACCTGCATTTCATGCTGCAGGTATAGGTGCTAGTAGATCTCCCCAGTAGGAGTACGGAATATTCAGCTGCTGTCATCAAGCTCCAGGTTGCTTCGACCTTTGTATATGTCTAGAGCTTATGTTTATATTTTATAGTTAGTTGAGGTGGGGCCTGCTCCGACCCTTATTAGATGTTCTTCTTTATTTAGAGGCTTTGTAGACTATGTAAAGTAAAAGTGAAGTCGTGTCTCGTACTTTAGACACCGTAGCCCCAACGGCCTAGTCATATGCATTTCCTTTTGGCTTATCATCACTGTTTATCTACTTTAAGGCATGCTAAAGGTATAACCCCTCATAATACGTATAGTAAGCGCATAGTTACAGGTTGGTTCTCCCGGGCCTTACCGGCAACGGGTGCCAGTTCTCCCTAATGGGACATGGGGCGTGACAACTAGAAAATCACAATGCTTTTTCATTTTTTCACAAGCATTAAAGCTCACCTTCTCATCATTCACTTGAAATTTCAAATTGCCTCATTCAACACCTGAAATGCTCTCTTGATAGCCAAGAATTGCCTACCAAGAATGATGGATACTTCGACATCCATATCACAATCTAAATTAATAAAGTTAGCTGGAAATATAAATATGTCCACTCTTACCAAAACATTGTACAATATTCCAACTGGTTTTTTAATTGACTAAACAACCATCAGCAATTTCACTGGTATTGGGGAAAGAGTATCTACCCCCAATTGTTCAAACATATCTGTTGGAATTAACTTTATGCTAGCCCCCAAATTACACAAGGCCTTACCAAATTGATAAGTTGTAATAATACACAGAATTGTAAATGCGCTAAGATCTTTTTCTTTACAGCCAAATTTTTTGTCAAAATTGCACTACAATTGTGTGACACTTCAATCATTTCACACTCCAAGGTTCTCTTCTTGGTCACAGTTCCTTCATAAACTTAGCATAAGCTAGTATTTTTGTAAGGTCTTCGACCAATGGTATATTAATGGAAAGGGAGTTAAACATAAAGAGAAATTTCTGAAACTTTGTGTCATTACCTTTCTTTTTCATTCTTGGAAAATTTTTGAGGGGGTTCTTTTTCAACTTCATTTGATTCATCCCGATCCTTGCCATTGCACTCACTTCCGGGATTGCTGAGAGAATTCTCTTCATTCACTATCACATCATCTTCCTTTCCATAATCTTTGATCCCCCCAAATAAAAAAGTCTTGACTACCATATTAGACTCAATTACTTTACCACTTCGAGTAAAAACAAACTATGCATAACTAGTCATTTCCTTTCAATTGGTTATTAAGGTTAGCTGAAAGTATTTGTAGTTGTGTCTCCAAGTGTTTGATTGAGGTTGAGTGAGATGTCACCATTTGGCTTAGTTGAAAGGAGCCTAATTTCATTTCAGCCAACACAATATCTGAAGCCTCTACTTTGTTAAAGGCACTTGCAAGCATATCTTTCATTTAGGAACCTTCCAACTTCACAACCGGCTCATTGGACATAAACATATGTTGATGTGGAATATAGTGATTTCTGTCACTTCCTTTTCCTTACCAACCTCCGTATTGATCCACCTAATTTCCATCTCTCCAACAAGCACCAGTGTTCTAACCTTGATTTCCGACTGGCCTTGGAAAGGCAAGCTGAGAACCTAATACTTGGTTTCCCATATAGTGCACCTCTTCACTATAACCATTATCATTAGGCATACACTCATAAGATACATCACCAGCAACAACTATAGCATTCACCCCTTTTCAACCACCATTTTCTATATGTTTTGATAAAAGATCTATTTGTGTCTTCAGTTTTTCCATCCTTTCTTCTCTCTCTTGCTCCTTGGATGGTACCCTTTAACTAGAAAAAGCATAGTCATATCGGGTATACCAAGCCCTATTGATCCTAGTCATCTCAGCTAACAATTTTGAGACAGCAACAAATGTTTGTTTTATGATTTCTCTTCTTGCCAACTGATCAACTACACCTTTATTGACAACATTCAAAGTCACCTAAAAGTATTGCAAAAGAAGGTGATCTGGAACTCCATGATTCGGGCAGTAGAGTATGAGTTTTCGGAACCTTAGCCATGGCTCATGCAACGGTTCACTATCAATCCTTTTGAAATTCTCAAAACATCTACAGAACTTAACCATCTTCAAGGGAGGAAAGAATCTATAAAGGAATGTATCATGAAGTTCCTCCCAAGGTATAATTAAATCTCGAGGAAGTTTATCCAACCATCTTACAGCTTCTTTTGTTGTGAAAAAAGGAAAGAGATTTAATTTGATGGCTTCTTGTGCCACACCTCAGAAGTTAAATGGCAAGTAAACGTCCACAAAATTTTGTAGATACTAGTAGGGGTCATCAAAGGATGGACCACCAAACAAACCTACAGCTAAAGCAGCTGAAACATTGTGCTATTGACACTAGATAGATCATTTCTAGCTAATGGGGGCGATCAAATCACTACTGTACTTCCCACTTTATCGCAATTAACACTGTGGAAGTCATTTACATCTCCCACTATCACCATGAGAACTTCTAGTGTCATCCATTTTTTCACCTGATTAAAAACATCGTAAACAAAAAGGAAAGTAATAAGAAAGTTCTAACTACAAAAACTATGTTCAAATAAAAACTTCAATCAAGAACTTGCATCATTCCTCGTCAAGGGTGCCAATTTTTATTACATTCAAGAATACCTCACATTTGGAAAATGTTGATGATCGTTATAAGCATAATAACCCAACAAAGAGTTAGGGTCGAACCCCACAGGAGATGGGCATTCAAGAGATGAAGTAATAAGTTGAATTACGCATTTGTAGTGTCAAAATGGAGGGTTGTGAGTAAATTAAAACTAGAGTTTAGTTAACAACAATTCTAAAATTTAAATCAGCAATAGATTGAGAAAAATGTTGGGGTGTATGGATATGGGATGAGAGCTACTGAACTGGGTTTAAATACTTGATTGTTATAGTTAACAATATGTGAATAAGCTCGGTTGTTGGTAACCACTACCTGATTTACAACAATAATGGTGTTTCACATGAACGTATTATGACTTCACATGCAAATCACTCATGGATACATCTAGCCTGAACAATTATTAGCAAATCTCCTAATACTTTATCCATTAAACCTAATTTTGTGGCATTCAACTGAAACCCCAAAAGATTTCCAGCTAACACACTTGTTACCCACCTAATTACTCAAATTAATGCAATAACCAGAGATCTAAAGTTAACTCAGTGTTTGCAACCTCTAAATTATAAGTTAAACATGGCAACAAGTGTAAACTCACTCAAAATACCACATCCCATTCGGGGCTCTCTGGTCTAAATGCTCGAAATGAGCAATATTCACTGGGAACCTAGAGATTCAAACTAAAATCAAAACAATCAAAATATCAAAGACTCAGCTAAGAGTTCAATGACACATATCATATACACATCCCCAACATTGGAGTTTTAGCCACACATGTTCAAAAGTAAGAAAATAATACCATACTCTGCAGCCATGAAAGTGTATAAGATGAATTACAAGAGAAAAAATGAATTTCTTCTAATTATCTCCCAAATCTCTCCTCCCAAAGCTTGGAAATCATGAAATCTTTGTACGTGTTGAGCAAGAATCCTTTACATACTCTCTCTCTCTATCTCTATATGGTATGCTACAGAAATATATAAATACAATTCTATGTACAATGTCCTTTCCAAAATCCCTTTACCGTCCATGAACATTATTCAGAGTTTGTGCACCAATTCACCATTCAGTGGTCACTGTCGGCCATCATCGAGCACTTTCGCAATTCATCAAATATGCACTTGACTGCTATCTCCTGCATTGCTGAAAGACTTGAATCTCTGCAACTATCGACAAAATCTTTGTTCACTACTGATCATGTTTGACGATCCGCCAAAATTCCATCTGCATTGATTTTTTGTCAAGTACTTGGGGTCTTGAATACAGCAATATTAGGTAGTATAAGTTTCTCTTCGGTGATGCGCCGAATGTGTCAGGAACATTGCTTCTGACTGCCTTTTTGGCATTTTTGCTTATCTTTCATGTTTTGTTCAACATCGTCCATCTATACACTTTTATCCTCAATCATGTCATAAGACACATATTTAATCAACATATGAAGCATTATAGCACATCGAGTACATATTTCTTTACATTTTAAGCCCTAAGTGAGTCAAAGATATGGACTCATCAGGTTCATAAACTCTAAAAGTGGTGATGGTATTGGTCATTTCAAATAATACCAAGGCTCAAATCTGGGGGTTGCCAATGATTGAGTGACTCTTCCAAAGGCACATATTAGAGGTGGGCCAACTTATCCTAGATGTTTAAGATGTGGAAAGAGCCACCCAAAAGATGTTTCAGGGATGTAGGTGCTTGCTTCGGGTATGGTAAGATGGGCCACAAGGTTGCTGATTGTCCTAATGCTCCTTAGAAAGGTCAAGGCTGAATGGCTTCGTGTGATTATGGTCGGCCAAAGGCTCAACAAGGTGGTGCTCCTCAGAACAACAGATTATATGCCTTATATGTAAGGCAAGAGGTAGGATAATGTAGTGATTTTTAATTTAAAAGTTTTGATATTGATGCATATTCTTTGCTTGATCCAGGTGTAAATTTATCTTTTATAAAACCTATCTTGGCTATTATATTTGGTTTGAGTCCTGAAATTTTGAGGGAGCCATTCTCAATCTACACTCTCGTAGTTGAGTTTATTATTGCCCAAAAAGTCTATTAGGGTTGTCCTACTTCGATCCTCCACAAAATCCTTCTGTGTTATCTTATAGAACTTGATATGTTTGATTTTGATATTATTATTTAAATGGATTGGTTGCATGCTTCATATGCATCAATAGCTTGTAGGACTCAAAAGGTAAAGTTTTAGTTTCTAAATGGGTCTATTCTTGAGTGGAAGGGCAGTGACTCAGCATTTAAGGGTTCATATGTCTCTTCTCTCAACGTTCAAAAAATGATTTCTAAGTGGTATATCCATCATATTGTTAGGGTTTGAATGTTGAATCTGGGTCTCCCACTATTGAGTTGGTCCCCATGGTTAATAAGTTTCCGAATGACTTTCCCATGGATTTACTCGATATTCTTTCTAAGATGAAAGTTGACTTTAGCATAGATCTTCTTTCTGATACTCAACTTATTTTCATTCCTCCTTATCTTATGGATCTGGTTAAGTTAAAGGAGTTGAAGATCAGTTAAAGGATTTGTTGGAGAAGGGTTTTCTCCTCATTATGTAAGGACTCCTCTCCTTTATTATATTTTCTTTTTCATTCCTCAACATTTACATGGGATACACCTTTCTTGAACCAACACCCCAACTTTGGCCTGTGGCCACAACTTTTGGTCACATAAGCTCAAGGAGGGAATGGTAAAGAGTAAAGGCATTATCTTTCAAGATAAAGGTGAAGGTTACATGGCTCACAAAGAAAGGATCAAGGCTCAAAAAGGGTTCACTAATGGATCAATTCAATGTCATGGGACGCTTATATGGTCAAGATGGACTCAAAGGAAACCAAAGAAGTCGTAAGGTCCTTTTCTAATCTGGATTCAACCAAATCACTCCCCAAAGCAAACTGGGCAAGTTCTAGATGTTGCAAAACATGCCTTTCAACAAATTCCTAACTCATATTGGCAAAATGAACTCACATTCAAATAGTGGCAACAAACACTCACAATATATGATCATTGCATATCTAAGCTTAATACTCACGTAGTCAACTCAGGATGTATCAAATTCATTTATGGATTGATCCTTAAAGAGAAAAACTAATCTGTGAGTTAGTACATGTTCCTCGTCCATGGCACCTTCCAAATCGAAGATACAAACTATTGATACTTAGATTGTTATGGACTAGAGACACGATGAATACATTTGAACAGATTTTCACATATACACGGGGTTTGCCACAAATATCAGGGACATGATTCACAATCATTAAACTATCAACAACCAAAAAAAACATTAAAGAACTACTTATCTACTACAACCCAAAATAAAAGAATATTTACAAACAAAAATTTAAAAGGATTCATTTAATTACACATCAAAAACCATTTTTTCCAACTCAACAGGCAACAGGAATGCTCACCCCATCCTAAAATGAATATTTCCCTCAATGTAGAAGAACAATAATAATAGGACACAAAATGAAGGAGTGAGTTTAAGAATCCCCCTGATTCTCTCAACATTGAACTAAGGTTGGGACTGAAGGGAGCTCAACTCTGCCAAGACACCTTGCTCATGGACCTCTTCTAGGATGGATTTCCTAGGACTACTGCAGGGATAGTTGCATGTGTCCTAGCGAAATTTCTTTCCCTGCTAGCCTTGTAGTTTTCCCTACTAGCTTCAAATTGGTCAGAGAAGGTCTTCTCTCTAGCCTTTTTTGCCTTTGATTTACGAGGATCCTCATGACCTCCTGCTTATTTTTGAAAACATTACCCATCACCTTCAAGTACATGTGAGGGTATATGTTTTGCCTTGAGTAGATCATGGAGATTTCAATTTATGGTATCCATTTGAGGCTATAGGCCACCCCTCCCACTCACTCAAGCAACTCAAAAGGGCCAATATACCTAAGGAAAGATTGCTTATTTTCTTCTCAAACTGCATAACATCATTCATCATTGAAGGCCTCAACTATACCTGACCTGTCAAGAAAAGTTAGCCAAAGGGTATGAAATAAGGAAAAGAAGTGGAACTTAGAAATAATCTTGGCAAATGGGGTCATTTTGCTCGCCAAACAAGTTCAGCAGATCGCTAAACACATTTAGCGACCAAAATGACCAATGTCAATCCCAGATGCAATCAAAGTTTAAAAGTGCTATAACATTTGGTGACAAGTGTAAGCAATCGGTGATCCATTGACTTAATTTGGTAATCAGTGAGGCAGTTTTCAAATTCCACAAATATAAGATTAAGGGCATGCAAATAAGGGCGACGTACATGGCCTTTTTGTGCACTGCCGAGTCATATTTGATGGTCAAATTGACCACCGCTAACTCTGACTAGCAGTTCAAATTCCCTAGAATCTTTACATTTTCAAGATTTGAATCAACAAAAAAGGGAAAGTTCCACAACACAAGCCTAATATCACATTATCAAGCATATCGCACATGTCAATTTCTACCTAATAGCTAAACCAACGGTACAATTGTGGTTAAAGGATGACTTACCCTTAAGAATGACATCACCCAATCTATCATTGGGCAAGTTCAAGTCACTCAACTAAAATAGTAGTTATCTAGACTTCACTTAAAACCCACAAATCAAACAAGATAAACACATGCATCCTAAATAAAGATCCCAACAATCCAGATCAATGAGCACCATATATCATCATTTAAAGAAAAAGCACCTTATTCAACATCTATTCTTCGAATCATTGTTTATGTTCTATCAATGTCAATCAATTCATTTAAACTCGAAAAGCCCTAATAGTCCAGCAATCAGAAACTTTTAAGCCAATACATTTAGCATCCAGATAAAACTTTCACGTAACAAACAACATAAAAACAAAGGTGTTGTTAATACCGACTTTCAAAATAGCAACTAATCAAAGTGTAAAGGAGAGTAAATACCTGAGAAGCCATGCCCTAACACTAGAGATGAATAAGAAAGTGTTGGATGTTATCATCAATCTCAAGGAATAAAATAAAAAAGAAAAAGCAAGAAAAGTATATGGTGTTCTCTAGAAGAGTGTTAGATGAGGAGTGAGGAGATTAAAAAGGAAAGAAAATCAGAGTGTATTTAAGGAATAAAGTAGGTGAGGCAACTTCGGGGGTACTGAGTAGTACCGCAGAAAACATTCAACAATCCGTCAATTGTGTTCAAGACCACCATTACTTACAGGGTTTAAAGCTCATCCAATGCACCAAAAGGTGGAGAAACTGTGAGTCATCAAACCAACTCGGTGATCCACCGAATGGTAACTTTGATCGCTAAATTTTGCAATAACTAAGGGTTATTATCCATCCCAGAGTGTAGTCAAAATCAAGATTGTCATTTCTTATTGGTGATATGCCATGTCGCAATAGAGACTGTCAAAATTGACAATAACCAAGGGCCAATCTGGTGACCCAAAGGGCGGAGAAATTGATGGTCACCATTTTTGTTTGACGATGTGCCAAGTTAAATGTCAGATTGTGAAAATTAACAACAAATAAGGGGCCATTTGGTGACCCATAGGGGCGATAAATTGATGGTCACCCTTTTGTTTAGGTAATAACTGACTTAAAAGTTTGGACCACTGAGTTTGATAGCAACCTCAGGATCATTAGATGACCTAAGAAGCATTAAAATCACAGTCCCCGAATTCAATCAGTGATCCACCGATCTGTTCATGTTGTTGCCTATTTGCTCCCTTCATCATATTTCAACTTTGATGCCTGCAACCACTAGCACACATTATGTCAAATCCACTAACACTTGGGTTGCTTCTCAGGAAGGGCCTGAGTTGATGTTAACCACCTGAATACTTGGTTGTTTGCCAGTACATTTTGATTCTTTGCCCATTTATCCTGAATCGTTCACCCTTTAAGTTTTCAACTTCAACCACACCATTTGCAAACACCTCAGTCACCTTGAAAGGTCCCCACCATTTGGACTTAAGCTTCTTGGAGAAAAAATGCATCCTCGAATGATGCAACATTAGTAGGTCTACCAAAGCAAATTTTCTCTTCAAATTCCTTAAGTCATGCCACCTCTTCATCTTCTTATTATATAGGAAAGAACTCTCATATGCTTTCAATAGAAACTCGTCAAACAGATGGACTTGGGTAAGCCAAGCATTAAAGGCTTCATCATGTCTAAAATTCAGCCTCTTTAGAGCCCATAATGCTCTATGTTCAAGTTCTATAGGAAAATGACAAGTATTTCCAAACATAAGCTGATATGACAACATCCTAATAGCATCTTTATAGGCTATACAATAGGCCCATAGTACATCTGTCATGACCCAGACCTAGGGCCTATATGTGACACGATGAATGGGGAACCCGAAGGGACCCCAAACCAGCCTCTTAGCATATCATTATACATCCTTGGTCGCTAAAGCAATTAAACAACAACAAGAAACATAAAATAAGGATAAAGGGGCTAAGGGAGTCTTTCATATCTTAAAAATATACAAGAGTCAAGAGAGTCAAAGCTCAAAGCATCATTACATAACTTGTCCAACAACATCTCTAAACTTAGAATTGAGCGGGGGCCAAGACAACTTTCTGGGCTCACCATCATAGTCAAAAGAGTACAATAAAAGAAAGAGAGTCTTTACATATAAGATCAAAAGATATCATCCTCAGAGTTGAGGACTCACCAAACTTGCTTCAAATATAGTACTAGCCACGGGAGGAGGAAGATGATCAAGTGGAGCTCCGGTTCCTACATGGTGACATCATATAGGCATAGAGTATGCGTTAGTACGTTTGAATATACTAAGTATGTGTGATGCAATGCAACAAGAGATTGGCAACATAAGCAAAATGCATAATTATAGGCAATGGATGAGTATAGTAACAATATGGCATACATGAATGATGCTTGAAGTAAAACATGATTATATAGAATATATTACATATGTAGGAAGAGAACATCTTTATAGACCAAGCAAACTAGTTGGAATCCAAGGTATGACCACCCCTTTGGAAGTGATTGAGAAATTTACCCCTCAATTGGTCGATGAGCATGACCACCCCCCATGAAAGTGATTAAGTGAATATAACTCCTAATTAGTAGGTGGGCATGACTAACCCCTATGAAAGTGATTAGAGGATATACCCCCTAATTGGTAAATGAGCATGACCACTCCCATCAAAGTGATTGAGTGAATATACCCCCCAATTGGTAGATAGCCACACCACCCCCCATCATGGTGGTTGAGGCATAACACCTCCTCAACTAGGTGTGGTCAACTTACAACACTATAGATATCTTTCATGAAATTGACACATACATACATTCCTTTCATCATAATAAAGTCACTTAACTCATAAGTCATGTAATGGACCTTCAATATCTTAAGAAAGTATAACTGGACATTTTATCAAACACATAGCAGTTGTGTAGTGCGTGTAAAAAATCATTCTATTCAAGAGTGAAATCATGTTAGAGAGGATTTTGGGGAATGTCTTGTATGATATGAGATTGAAAAATGACTAAGTATAAGTGTTTTTACACATAGGAAGGCTTAGGCCCAAGACCCAAAGGCCTTGGACCGAAAAAGAAAACTAGAGCGAAAACAACACTAGTTTGTGCCTTGGCCGCGTCGCGCCAAGGGCACGGATCGTCTCTGGAATTCGTCTTTTTTGGAAAATCAAATTTTGACACGGTATCAAAATTTCACGAAACAGAATCTATTCGCACCCCTGGTGTGACATTTTTTTGCCAGTTTTTCTTACTTCGGTCCAAGGCTTTGAGGCATTGGGCCTAAGCCTTTCTATGCCTAAAAACACTTATACTTAGTCATTTTTCAACCCCATATCATTCAAGACATTCCCCAAAACTCTCTCTAACACTTAGAAAAATATTTCACCCATTTTAAGTGTTCCAAACTCACTTACGGATCTTAAGAAAATCATTCAAGCTTCAAGTTCTCATTCAAATCTTCATCAAGGAAATCTCCAAAGTTGAGTTATATGGGTTTCAACCATAGGGTGATTTCACCCATGATGCCCAACCTTCTTTTTTAAGTAAATTTCATGTTTTCAAGTTGATTTATCTATGGGTATTTCTCATTATGAATTGACTATGAACTATATTGGGGTTTCATGAAATTGGATTGTTTAAGCATGTTTTGAGCTATGAATCTATAATCTATTATGAGATTTGATGAAGGATTTCAATATATGTTACATGAGGGTGTTACCAAATGTTGGTAGTTTGATTTACACTATGTTTTCTCACATAATTTTACTCTTAAATTGCATGACTTTGAACTAGCATTACACACCCACCAAGTGTTTGATAAAATATTTGGTTAAGGGTTCTTGAATTTTTGATGATCTATTGCATGTCCTATGAGTCAAGCGACTTTATGATAATAAAAGGAATGTATGTATATGTTCAATTCATAAAAAGTATCTATAGTGTTGCAAGTGACTATACCTTGGAGAGGGAGTTCTATGTCTCAACCACCTTGTCAGGGGGTGCTAGGCCCGTACTACCATGTTGAGGGGTATATACCTTGACCACCTTGTCGGGGAGTGCTAGGCTCGTACTACCATGTTAAGGGGTATATACCTTGACCACCTTGTCGGGGGGTGCTAGGCCCGTACTACCATATTGAGGGATATAGACCTTGACTACCTTGTCGGGGGGTGTTAGGCCTGTACTACCAATTGAGGGGTAGATACCTCAATCACCTTCCAAGAGGGTGTTAGGCCTTGGATTCCAAGTATTAGATTCTTGATCAATGATGATGGTCTCTTCCTACACATGTAATATATTTTATACAAACATATTTTATTTCAAGCATTGATCATGCATGTCATATTGTTCTTATACTATTAATTGCCTATGTTATTGCATTTTGTCTATGTTGTCTATCTCTTGTTGCATTGCTTCCTACATACTTAGTACATTCAAACGTACTAACGCATACTCTATGCCTACATGATGTTACCATGTAGGAACCGGAGCTCCACTTGATCGTCTCCCTCCTCCACGTGGCTAGTACTACCCCTAGAAGCAAGTTTGGTGAGTCCTCAATTTCGATGACAATAGCTATTGATCATATGTTATGTAAAAACTCTCTTTTCTTTCTTTAGATGCTTATGACTATGAGGGTGAGCCCGAAAAGTGTCGTGGCCCCCGCTCAATTCCATGTTTAGAGGTGTTGTTGGACAAGTGATGTAATTATGCTTGAGATTTGGCTATTTTGATGATTTATGCTATTAAAGACTTTCTTTAGTCCCTTTATTCTTATTTATATTCTCTTATTGTTGTTTAATTGCTTTCGTGATGAATGATGTGTAAATGATATGCTAAGAGGCTTGTTTGGGGTCCCTTTAGGTTCCCATTCGCCGTGTCATGTCTATGCCCCAAGCTTGGGTCATGACATGCTATGAGGCTTGTTTGGGGACTCTCGGATTCCTATTTGTCATGTCACTCCTAGGCCCTTTATCCTGGTCATGACAATTGGGATGCGAAGATTCAAGTCTTAGGATTGATGTTCTCATTAGGAGGAGTAGAAACGCGATGTACTCTTTTTTCCTCACAATTAAAGTTTTGTCCCATTGGGTTTTCCTTGTAAGGTTTTTAATGAGCCATCCAATAATGCGTATTATTAGATATATATATTCTTTTTCCTTCACTAAATTTTTTTCCCACAGGATTTTTATCTAATAAGGTTTTAACAAGGCACATCATCTATCAAATAGATATTCAAGGGGGGGTGTTATAACATATATATATTATACTAAAAGTGGAAACAAAAAAAGTGTAAAGTTGAAATACCAAAATACCTCTACAAAGTTCAGTTACTACAATAATGCCATTAAATTAAAAATATAAAAAATAATTTTTCCTTAATAAACTCTAAAAATTAAATTCATTTATGTCGATATACAAAAATATTCTATGGTAAATACTAATAATTACCATTATGTCATCATTATTTATCTATTATTTATAAGTTGAATTATCAAAAGGTTTATCCTTAACTTATTAATATTTTTCATAATCTTTTTATATATAAATAAAAATATACGTTAAATAAAATATTTTCTAGCATAATAATAAGTTAAGTTATTACAACAATACCACTTTGCCCTTCACTTTAATATTATCTTAATATATATAACGTTATATGAAAAGGACTTAATATTTTAATTACCTGAAAAATAAATTCACATTGTAAATAAATAGCACGACTGAAAGACAACAGTTTGAAACCTACATTTCAACCAATAGAGTAAGTGGAAAGCCAATGAAAGTAATAAATATTTTTAAAGTCGTAATATTGTTAAATGTCCAAGTGAGTAATGACTCTCTTCATTTACGTTGATTTTTTGGTAAATAAAGAGATGATACAATGTTCCATCTTTTAAGTAAATAATTGTAAAGAGATGATTCAAATATTTCTTTTGTCAAATGAAAGATCCCAGAGTCTTGGAAACAGAAATACTTGTATGTGTGGTT
>JAABOM020059080.1:0-13193 GCA_011800125.2 Solanum clarkiae
CTCGATATCATTGGGTTTTCAACAGTGCTGAAATTACTATAACACCCCCAACTTAAAAGTCAATTTAGTATTTTTTTATATTTTTTATTATATTTATTTAATTATATTATATTATATTGAAATAAGATAATTTTTAGCATCGAAGGATTATGAATTTTTTGAAGAGTTCTGACTTTTTTGAAGGTTTATGACTTTTCTAAACAGTTATGTCTTTTTTGAAGAGTTATGATATTTTCAAAGGGTTGTGACTTTTTTGAAGGATTGTGACATTTTCGAAGGGTTTTGATTTTTTCTGGGGGTAGTGACTTTTTGAAGGTTTGTGATTTTTTTCGAAGAGCTGTGACTTTTTCTAAGAGTTGTGACTTTTTCGATGGGTTGTGACTTTTCTAAAGAGGTTACTATAATACCTCCAACTTAAAAATCAATTTAGTATATAGTTTATATTTATTTAATTATATTTATTATATTGAAAGCGAATAATTATTCACATTGAAGGATTGTGAATTTTTTCGAAGGGTTGTGACTATTTCGTAAAAGTGTGACTTTTCCAAAAGTTATGAATTTTTTGAATGGTTGTGGCTTTAACAAAAAGTTATAAATTTTTTGAAGAGTTATGATTTTACGAAGGGTTGTGACTTTTTTAAAAAATTATAACTTTTTCGAATGGTTGTGACTTTTCCAAATGGTTGTGACCTTTTTGAAGGGTTATAACTTTTCCAAAGGAATGTCACTTTTCAGAAGGGTTGTGACTTTTCTGAAGAGATTAATTGAAGGATTGTGACTTTTTCGAAAGGTTGTGACTTTTTCGAGGAGTTGTGACTTTTTTGAAGAGTTGTGGATAGTAACTTTTTTGAAAGGGTGTGGCTTTTTCAAGGAGTAGTTACTTTTTTCGAAGTGTTATTTTTTTCAAAGGGGTATAACTTTTCCGAAGGGGTATGACTTTTTCGAAGGAGTATGACTGTTTCGAAGGGTTATGACGTTTCAAAGGGTTGAAATTTTTTTGAATTGTTGTGACTTTTTCGAACAGTTGTGATAGGCTAAAGTACCGTTAATCAGAAACGATGCATTTTGAGTTTTTCTGTTTTAACTTCTGTTGGACTATTTAATTGATTTTTAAAATATTGAATTATTTAAAGAAAAAATAAATAAGAATTATGTGAGAGCAATACGTAGGTAGGCCTAACATTCTCGTATATATATACATATATATATATATATATATACATTAGTTAAATTATCCGCGCTATGCGCGATAATGAACTACCCCATTAAACTTATGTGCGATAATTCGATAATATGTGCTTTCAGTTAACTATGAAGAATAATTTATCCACTGGTAAAACGTCTTGAACATCTGAAAGTACTATTGTCTTTTTCTTGTTGTTGTTGCACAAAATATTGGAGAGTCATAGAGCAATCATTAAGTATAAGATAGAAGTTAGAGGAATTCTCCATGAAAATCAATGTTTCTCAACACAATTGTTGGTGCAGCGAACAATATAATGATCTTACAGAGCAACTTGTATTGTTTGGAGAAACAATTCAATATGAACACTTGACTTAGAGTGATTTGATTAAATAAAGGAATCTAAAAATATTATAGTGATTGTACCCGGGGATACATAACAAAGTTCCTAATTTATTAATTTGGCTTATGATGAAAGCAGTGAGGCATCAAACTTACATTTCAAGATAGACATAATTTCAATAAAATTTATTTGAGAGTACCATAATATTTACAATACATAGAAGACAATAATATGGAAGTAAAAAACTACTAATAATTGGATAAATCATATTCTGATCCAATGAAAAATTCTTCTTGGACGACATTGCCCATCTCTGGCCGACGACGTAAAATGCACCAAAGAAAATAATTTGTTAACAAATTAGCAGATGAAATATACATGTAAAAAGTTACCAAAACTGTAAAAGAACACAACGGATATTTACCAAAAAAGAGATGTTTCAATACAATTTATATTGATATAATAAAAATGAATGTAACTTAACAAATAAGAAAAAATATAGAGATCAATTGAACAATGAAGTATTTAAATCAATTTGAAAGATCTACATATTTTTCTACCAATCTTTATATTATATATTGGAGCGGCTCCAGGCTAAAAACAAAGTTGAAATTTTATTTTCTGATTTTTTCTCAAGACAAAGTAATCCACTTATTCCAGTGGATAGTTGGTTCGATGAATAAGGAAACCTAATGTACAGTCTGCGATGGGATAACAATAGTTTTAATTTAATAATGAGATAGATGAAGGAAAGAACCAGTGGAAAGTGAAAAAACTGCGCTTTCAGATGTTGCTATAGACGGAAGTGTGGCAAATTAGTAAAGAAGGGAAAAGTAGTATAACTGACCGTCTAAGGAGTTTTGTGCCAAGTGTTTGATATCTGCTTACTGCGTGTTTGGATTTAAACCTAATTTGGACATCTATTGCTATTGGTAGTGCTTATTTCAACTTGGCTATGCCTTTTTATTTTTCTAAGGCAACATTGTTTGGAGCTTCAACTTTTTTATATTTTCACTATATGTGTCCACCACTATTTTCCTCTCCTTCATTTCTAATGTTTTGAGCTTGATTGGTCTTTCAATTTTGAACCATTCTAAACTCTTATGTATTTAACAAAGTCTCAAGCTTCCTCCTGCATAAACAAATATCCACCAAAACAATCAGCTCTCATAAATCAATGATGTTTCAATGGTCAAAATCTATCAAAATAAAGCCCTAATTAAGAGAGAAAGAAAGAGAAACCTTCCAATTTCCTTCTTTTTACTGCAAAGGTATACTTTAATTTTGTATATGTGATTAGTTGGTAATAAACATCTACCTTATAGACTTTGTACTCCAATGAGACTTGTTTGTCTACACTTCCTATTAGTTTCTCTAGTTAGTTATAACACTTACACCAACAAATTTTGGTTCTTATCAGGGTAAACATTAGGTTGAATATTGTTTATTAAAGTAAAAAGCACAAACAATTCACTCCACTAAATTAACCTAGTGTCATAGGCCTTGAACATAATGGAAAATGTATTTGTATTATTTTGGTAACTTCAACTGAGGTCAAATTCTACAATCTCATGAACTTCCCATAAAAATTCTCGACCGAGAACTCTAGAGTAGTTCACACTTTGATCGTATGTTTCTTATGAAACCTATGGACAAAAATTTTCTTATGTCCAATTTTATACTTCAAATCTTCTTGAATTGCCTCATCTACTATGATAGTAGAAGAAAATCCAAGAACAATAATGTAAAAAACTTCTATCCAACTTTGACGACCTTACCTTCTAATAGCATTAATGGCTTTGGATCTAATAGTAGCAACTTTGCTTCAAATCTCACATCAAAAGACGGGTAGATTGTAGAAATATTTTATCCAAATTGCTACTGAACTTTTGTTCATAAGTCATTACTATACCATATAAAGCTTTCTTAAATTTGTAATAAAGAGAGTTGAGTTTACGACTAACCGTGATCTCAGTGGTTTTGGTCAGTGATTGATGTGAATATACAATCAAATTCAAGGTACACTCTTTCAGTTCCTTCACTGATGGATTTAGAGAAAGTCAAATAGTCTTGATGCAAAGTTTTCTTATAACTAAGATCTATTTATTATGATTAATATTGATTTAAATCAGATTACATAGAATTTGATAAACATAACTGTCATCTATACTTCAAGTAGAATATTATCTAATAAAAAGTATATCTAAGCAGTCTGAAGGTGACTTGTTTCAGTAACAATAAAAATATACTTAAAAATTTACTGTATAAAGGGTTGTTCAACTAATAAAAATATTAGGCCTTATTTCAAAAGGTTAAATTGACTAGGCATAAAAATTATTTTGTAGTATTAGATCATCATCCTAGAAAAATCTATTTAAAAGAGATGACATTTATCAAGTAAATATAATCCCTACCTGTTGATATATTCTGTGTGTAGAGGTGCATTGGTATCCCGTTAAAATTGAGGAGGCAAAAGAGAAATCTTCAATATCCATTTCTTTGGTCCCTCTACACAACAAAAAATTTGTTCCATCAGCCTTTACGTGTTCCTAACTAAATATCCATCTTTTCATCAAAATCAAATGAAACAACTATAAATGATAAGAACATTAAAAACTACCCTATAAGAGCACATATACTTCTTTAAATAAGGAGTAATATTATCAATCAATAAGTAAATGTGAAAATTATTACAGTCTATCAATCGTCGGCTCATTATATGAAAAGAAGAATAATCTATTGTAAAACTAAAAATCAACAAAAATTCATCAACTACCTTCAATTCTGGCAGCGAATGGATTAAAAACTTATGTCCCCCAAATAAATCCAAGGAATTCTTGATTTTTGAAGAAATAGTTCTCGCAGGATCAGTGACCAGCACTTCCTAAAGGTGCTCAAGATTTCTCTATGGAATAGTTTCTCGAACACCTTATGGGCAGTATCATAAGTGTTTGTTTTTCTTTTATTGTGGGCATGGGGGATTAAATCTGATTGTCCATTAACATTTTCAATTTGAAAAACATACAGTATAAACATAAATTATAGATGCTAATCGCAATTTATGTACGTTGGAAAGAGGAATCTCATAGTCGAAAGTGTAAAGTTTCATCTGGAAGAAGTGCTACAAGAGGGAAATGTTTCCACGGAGAATAAGAAGAACAACAGATAAAAGAGATAGTAAGATTTGGGAGGATCGTGAAAGAGAAGGGTGATATTGTCCCACCTTTTGGATAGAATAAGGGAAAGGTTGTTTCTATTCAAAAGCTAACGATTAATTAATTTTTAAAAAATTATAAAAATAGGTAAATAGGATTTTCTAGTGGTATCACATCATTAGACTGCTAATCCTCTTTTATATATATAAGATTTTTCTTCCATGTTTCTTTGTCTTTTTCTATCTCTTTCTTTTTCCCTTTTTTTGAACCTCTATTTTATTTCTTTCTTTATTTTTCAATTATTTTTTTTATTTTTTTCCTATTCTTTTTCTTAACTTGTATTTATTTTCTCTTTTTTAAAATTATTTTTTCTCTTCTCCTTTTTTTTTTTGGTTCTACTTTTTTGAAATCTTTTTTCCATTCTATTAAATCATCAAGTCATAGAACATCCCACAAAGCAATATGTATTATGGTATTGTCAAATCTTGTTCATGAGGCTTGACTTGTTGTTTAGACATCTTTGGACTAACAAATCTAATCTCTAGGGCAATAGTTGTGGAGTACCTCATAAATCAAAACAAAATGTGACATATTAAGTCTTGCCTATGGGGCTTAATTTTTTGTTTTGAAGTCCTAGGACTAACAGGCAAAAGCTATACATATGATAAATCAAAACACAATACAGTTGTTAAGTCTCGCCCATGGACTAAAGTTGTTAGGTTCTTGGTCTAAGTCTTGCCTCTAAGGTAAAAGTTATAGAACATCGAATAAAACAAGACATAATGTGATAGTGTCAAACCTTTCCCTTGGGCCTTAACTTATTATTTAGAAGTCCTTGAGCCAAGAGGAAAACGTCATAAACCATGTAATAGTGTCAAGTCTTGCACATACGACAAAATTTATAAAGTTCTTTATTTAAATCTTACCTCTAAGACAAGAGTTATAAAGTATCTCATAAATCAATATACAAAAAAATTGTGTCAACTCTTGCCCATGGGACGTAACTTATTGTTGACATCCAATTTTTACTCTCCACAGTATAAATCAATCATCGAGCTTTTAATTTTAACAATTTGAAATAATTAGTTTTCAAAAATGCAAAAAATATTTTCTCAAATAAATTTCCTTCCTATTTTAGGAGTTATTATTCTTAATTATTTTAGGTTGATAATATTAAAAGTTCTTTAATTATTTTGTATTAATTCATCGTTTAGTCAAATTAGTCAATCGAATTCAATTTGACTACATTTAATTGGCTAAAATTGCAATCAATTGATATAGCGTGTGTTCAGGAGACCAGGTGGGCAGGCACCAAGGCTTGGGATGTGGATGGGTTTATGTTGTGGTACTCGGGTGGTTCTAGGGATAGAAATGGTGTGGGTATCCTAGTAGACGAGGATCTTAGAGAGTATGTGGTTAAGGTTAGGAGGGTTAATGATAGGATGATGTTTATCAAACTCGTGGTAGGTAGACATGTGGTGAATGTATTTAGTGCTTATGCGCCCCAAGTAGGCCTAGATGAGGAAGTCAAAAGGCTCTTTTGGGAGGATCTAGATGAGGTTGTACGAGGCATAGCAGAGACAGAAAAACCTTCATTGTGGGTGACTTTAATGGGCATATCGGGGAAACTAGTAGCGGGTTTGAAGATGTTGGGAGAGGAATAGAAGTGGGATGTCCCTCTTGGACTTTGCTAAAGCTTTTGAATTAGTGATTTCTCACTCGTGTTTCCCAAAGAGGGAAAATCACTTGATTACGTTCTGTACTATGGTAGTTAAGACTCAGATAGATTACCTACTTCTCCGAAAGGGCGATAGAAAACTATGTAAGAATTGCAAGGTTATTCCGAGTGAAAATGTTTCCACTCAACATAGGCTTTTAGTGATGGATGTGGAGATCAAGAGAGAAAAGAAGAAGAAGGTTATGTATGCCCAACCTAGGATTAGATGGGGAGGCCTTACTCCTGCCCTTTCTCGCGAGATGGAAGAAAAGTTGAGAAACTTAGAGGCATGAAGTAGAGAAGGTAATGTGAATAGTATGTGGGACATGACCGCTGGTTGCTTAAGAAAGGTAGCTACCGAGGTACTAGGGGTTTCAAGAGGGACCTTTGGTAGACGTCAGGGCGATTGATGGTGGAATAATGAAGTTCAGGATAAAGTGAAAGATAAGAGAGTCACTTACTCAGAGTGGTTAGAATGTAGGGATGAAGATGAAAAGCAAAAACTTAAGGTAATCTATAAGAAGGCCAAGTCAGAAGCAAAGATGGCAGTGATGAATGCTAAGTCTGCAGCATTTGAGCGTCTTTATGAGGAGCTGAATGATAAAGGCGGGGACAAGAGTTATATAGGCTCGCTAAAGTAAGAGAAAGGAAAGCTCGCGACTTGGATCAAGTGAAGTGCATCAAGGATGAGGAGGGCGAGGTGTTGGTGGATGACACTTCCATTAAATTAAGGTGGCAAGCTTACTTTCATAAACTCTTAAATGCGCCCCTTTACCATTCTGTATAAATGGGCTAAAAAAGGAGATAGAGATATTGAGCTAGGTAAACTCCGAAAACTTTCGTGATTTTGTGTATTGCAGGCGGTTCAGAGTTGAGGAGGTAAGACGAGCTATTAGTAGGATGAAGAGGGGGAGGGCAATCGGGCCTGATGAGATTTCAGTAGACTTTTGGAAGAACATGGTCAAGGATGGCATTGAGTGGTTGACTAGACTGTTCAATGTTATTATGAAGACGACCAAGATGCCTGATGAATGGAAGAGGAGTACAATGGTTCGACTATATAACAATAAGGGAGATATTCAAAACTGTAACAATTACAGGGGTATCAAGTTGTTATGCCACACTATGAAGGTTTGGGAGAGAATAGTGGAAATGAGGGTGCGAAGAGTAGTATCTATCTCTAAGAATCAGTTTGGATTCATGCCGGGACGGTCGACTACTGAAGCAATTCATCTTGTTCGGAGGTTAGTAGAGAAATATAGGGAAAGAAAGAAGGACCTTCATATGGTGTTCATTGATCTCGAGAAGGCATATGACAAAGTCCCAAGGGATGTCTTATGGAGGTGTCTAGAGGTGAAAGGTGTCCCAGTGGCATATATCAGGGCGATTAAGGACATGTGTGATGGAGTCAAAACTCAAGTAAGAACGGTAAGAGGAGACTCTGAGTATTTTCCTGTTGAGATAGGACTCCATCAAGGCTCTATTTTGAGCCCTTTCATGTTTACCTTAGTGATGGATGACCTGACACGATCTATCCAGGAGGAGGTACCATGGTGTATGCTATTTGCAAATGACATAGTACTGATCAATGAGACTCGGACTAAAGTTAATGATAGGCTGCAGGCCTGGAGACACGCTTTGGAGTCCAAAGGATTCAGATTGAGCAGGACCAAAACTGAGTACTTGGAGTGCAAATTCAGTGTTAAGAGGGATGAAGCAAACGTTGATGTGAAGCTTGCCACTCAACCTATCCCCAAGAGGTAAAAACTTTAAGTATCTGGGGTCCATCATCCAAAGTAGTGGCGATATTGATGATGATGTCACACATCGTATTGGGCGACATGGACTAAATGGAGGCTTGGCTCTGGAGATTTGTGTGACAAGAAGATACCACTTAAACTCAAAGGTAAGTTTTATAGAGTGGTGGTTAGACCAGCATTGCTGTATGGGGTGGAGTGTTGGCCAATAAAGAATGCACATGTTCAGAAGATGCATGTTGCAAAGATGAGGATGCTGAGGTGGATGTGTGGCCACATCAGGAGTGATAAGGTTGGGAATGAGACCATTTGGGAGAAGCTAGAGGTGGTCCCGGTAGCCAAAAAGATGAGGGAAGCCAGACTATGATGGTTTGAACATGTGCAGAGAAGGAGTATCGATGCTTCTATTAGGAGGTGCGAGAGGTTGGTTTTGGGAGCTACACGGAGGGGTAGAGGTAGACCGAAGAAGTATTGGAGGGAGGTGATTAGACATGATATGGCGGAACTAGATCTCACTAAGGATATGACCTTAGACAGAAAGAAATGGAGGACGCGAATTAGAGTAGCAGACTAATTGGCAGGGTTAGGTAGATGCTTGGCCTTGGGGTATAGTAGGGTTAGGTGGAGGACATGTTTCATGCGTTATCTCTATCTGTCGTATTATTTTTTTAATCATATTTACATACTGCCATGTGTTATTCATTATTAGTCGCCCTTTTTGTTCCCTTCCCTTTCCTTTTTGTCATATCTAGTTCTTTCTGCTTATGGGTTTTGAGATGAGGATTCCCAGGAAACAACATCTCTACTTCTATGAGGTAGTGGGAAGGTCTACATACATTCTACCCTCCCCAGACCCCACTTGTCGAATTTCACTGGGTATGTTGTTGTTGTTGTTGATCAATTGTTAAATCAATTTCCCTACACCTTTGGACTCTTTCTTTTACAGCTTTTATTTGACCCAAAAATCCCAAGTCCAGCCCAAAAATATACGTACCCGACCCACTTCCCCTTTCATTTTTCAGCCAAAACATATATATATTACTAGATATATGCTCGTGGGGCCACGCGCCCCCAATTGCCTTTCTATCTCCTTTTTTCTTCTCCCTCATACGTGTTACCCATTCTCCCTAAACCCATCTTCATCGACGAACAAACGCCAAAACAATATCATATTCCTTCAACGTCTCTCACCCTTGGCATGTCTTTATCTAGTGCTATTGCTCGTCCTTGCCCAAAGCTCAGCCATCCACCTCATCTCCATTGTCTAGCCGTTGAGTTTACCTTCAACAAATTTTGAAACCAATTAAGGATTTTCCAGATCGGTTCACCATTTTGAAATTGGAATTTGGAGAAATCTCCATTTTGTCCATCGGATTTGCCCCCATTTGGAACCCTAGAAATCCCCTATAAATATCCCTCTTCACCATTTTTGTTAAGGGGCCGATTTTTAATTCGAAACTCTAGGAAGTAACTCAATGAATTTTGACAATGTTTCTTAAAAATTCTCAGAAAGCACTCCTTTGGGGTGAGGCCAATTTCTACGGTGTCACTCGATTTCGAAGACTGCTTGAGAAATTAGATGCCACTAAGGGTCAGGGAATGTGTAGACGGAACTCTTTGGTGATGGACAAGCTTCGTCAAGTTCGTCGTCTCAGTTTGTTACCCCAATAAAGGTAATACCCCAATCTCGTTGTTGTTTCCATCGATTTTGTTCATATACTGTGTCTGAATGTGAATGCTGAAGCTATGTTTGCACTCAGCTTATTTTAACTGAAAACGCTATGTCTGTTAAAGAAAGACTACGCTATGGGTTGGTGTTGTTGATCGTCTTATGTTGTATTTGATTTCAAAGCTTCAAAATGATGCACTTTACTACTTCTTGATTTTGAAAATTAGTTCCTCGATGCGAATCTTAGTTTTTGCTGAAAACAGCTTTGAGCTGGGGGTATTTACTGTAAAGAGTCGTCTCTATTTCTGCCTTGTTTCATCCTTTCTTTTGCAACATGCTCCACCTTTGATCTAGATTTCATGATATGTGTCTGTTCTGAGCTGGTATTATTGTCTTGATGGTTCTTGTCAGTTTTTAGTAGCAACTTCCGATTTTGATTACTGCTTTATTGAATATGAAACTGACAGTATGTAGGTCCTAGGTTCATTATTTGGGTGTTATCGAATCTTATAATCTTGTTACTATATGAATATGGCCTGTTAGCATGCTATTCGAGTCGTTCTTGCTTATGCCTTGTCTGAAATATGAAGTTTTAGGGTCACAGTCTGTGATACAGGTCTTTGTCACATCAGAAGTTTGTTAAACATGCATAAAGAATGGTTGTACTCCTTGCTTGCATCTTTTGATTCAAGAATAGCTTTGTTTTCCCTCTAAGTGATGAAATGTTTAGCTATAATAGTCCTGTCTGTTGCTATCGCATTAGGGATTACTGAAAAGTGTTGAAAGCCTGTTTCTGTTCTTTGTTTTGTGTGTTATGTTTAGAGTTAACCGCTGTTGTTGAGTCATAGTGCTATGTTGCTCTCAAATGACTACAAGTTATGCCTTAATGCCATTTTGGCATGCATCAAGGCTTGTGCTTTAAAGCTTAACATCCTTTTAATGTTTAAGAGAAAAAGAACTGCCTATTTTGCTTACTTTTACTTGAGCATGACTGTGTCTTCTATTTCCTTTGGTCAGAGACTCTTCAGTTTGTCTCATTGTCAAAGAGTGATTGATAATCAATCTAGCTCCTGCTTGTGTGTTGGTTTTCTAATAAATCTTCAAATTCGTTTGAGTTTGTCTGCATCTCCATCTTCTAGATTTTGTTGGAAGTCAGGTTATCTGGCTTGAATGTCTGCTGTTATGCTCAGGGTACGCTAAGGGTTACTATGAAAGAGGAAGTATGCTGTGTTTTTTACTCTTTTATGGATCTGGTTTGGTTGAGCTGGTGCCACTGTTTTGTCTTACTCTAGAAAGCACTGGGAATGCAAATGATTTACCTCCAGTTCATAGTTGAAATAACAATTTCCAGCGGATATCTTAGGATTGCTGTTATTACATCATTTCAATCATTGTTTCCTAGTGTGATCTGATCGTTTAAGTTGACTATTAACTCTTCCTTTTATGAATACAGCCCAGATTACAAGGTTTTTGAGTTTGTTTACATCTCGTTATTGCCTTATATCTCTCAAACTTCAAGTTTTAAGTTACAAGTGGTTACGCTAGCTCATAAATTTGTTCATTCGCATGTTATTGCTAGGCTACATGCTGGTTCTCTGTTTAAAGATCAGGTTGTTTGAATTTTGCCTGCATACCTCTCTAACTCAAGTCTTATTTCACAATAGATGAATTTGAGAAGTAAGGTTTCTTAGGTTGAATGTTTAGTTTAAATTTCATATATTGTTTCCTTCATTGCCTTGCCTCAGTTTCCTTTGTTTTGCTTCATATTTGTGCTTCTTTCTTATTATTAGTCCTTTTCTTCCCTGATCTGTCATTTAAGTCTTGGTTGGCTGTCAACGTGTTTTAGTCTATTTTGGGCTACTAATTCTCAGATTGGGTATGCAAATGTATGTTCCTAGGAAATTTATGTCATTTGTAAATGATTTTTCTGATCCTTTCTTAACATTTTGGACACTTGCTATACCTTTGATTAGAGTTTACATGCAATAAATTTTATTTCACTCCATTTATTTTAGGATACTTGAATTGCTTGCATTCCAATTGGGTCTTTCGTTCACACACTAATTTAATTTCTTTTTGTTATTGTATGAACTCCCCTTGCTCGAGAGTCTATTGAGACTCTTCCCTCTCCTTTGCATTTTCGATGGGCCATGGAGGCCTAAACTTCCTCTTCTTTGAGTCAACCCAATTCCCAGGAAAGAAGCTGAAATATAGATTTTGGAGGTATAAAATCAGCGTATATACCTTGATATACACTAATATACAGCAGATATACACTAAGTGTATTATCATAGGATATGGGCCACAAGCCCACTTAGCAGGGAAGCAGCATGTGTGTCTCAGCAATTGGTATACAGCTTTTGAGGAGTTGAAAAATAGTGCATATATACATTGATATACATCTGTATACAGTGTATATACCACAGATATACATGGAGATATGGGCCAAAGCCCACTGGACAGCAGCCTGGCAAATTTTTGATGGACCTGACAGGCCCAAAATCTAGAATTAAGGCAGATTTGAATTTGGGTCTGCCAAGCCCGATCTCCATCCCCTCCATCTTTCCTTGTTTTATTATTTTATTTGTAATATTTGTTGTTATTTGATACTAATCCTAATATTGTTTGTATTATTATTTGTTAATCTAATTATTTTTCCAACATTGCCTCCATTTATGTTAATTTTTCATTATTAATGATTTTCGTAAGTGTTGAAATCATTCGTACAATTTATTTTTGGTTTGGAATGTTACTTAATTTCAAACTTAGTCAATTTTTGCAAAATTAGTTAAGTCTTTCAAATTTAGTCATTTTCAAATTTAGTCAAGTCTTTCAAATTTAGTCAATTTTCAAATTTAGTCAAGTCTTTCAAACTTAGTCAACTTTTTCAAACTTAATCAATTTCTTTTAAACTAGTCAACTTTTTTTCAAAATCAATCAAATCTTTAAAGAGTTAGTCAATTTCTTAATCGTCGGTCGACCGCACATTAGCGATCATTTTGAGTGATTAAGTTCTTCTCAAAGTGGAAATTGAACCTTCCTTTGGTATATTTTAAAGATTTTTCTGTTAGGTCTTTCAAAATATTTACTGGTTTCCTAATTATTCTTAAAATTAGAAGGCGACTCTTTCAATTTTCGGAAATTTGATTTGTACTTAGATTAATTAAGTATTAAATTGAATTTCCGAAAAAAATCAAAATAAAGTCTTTTTTTTTAATTAACACTTATTTATTAAAAGTTTTTATGACAAATATTACCTATAAAACAAGAGTTATAGAGTATCTTATAAAATTTTAAACTATATATATTTAAATTAATAAATATAAAAAAAATTATCTTGAATCTTGACACTTGAATTTAGAAATC